>RJWT010008501.1:0-26174 GCA_004365215.1 Cuniculus paca | reverse complement strand
TCTTTTCCTCTCTTTCCTTCCTCTGTCCCTCCCTCCTTCTCTTCCTTGTTTTGGGGGTGGGAGACCACTCAACCCCTCGTCTACATCCTCAGCACAAATTCACTTTATTTTGAGACAGGGTTTCTCTCTGTTTCCCAGGCTGGGGTCACGTATGTGATTCTCCCACCTCAGCTTCCCGAAAAGCTATGATTATGGGCATGCACCATCAAGTCCAGGTGTAGTTATCTGTGCTTTCTACAAAAACAAGGCAAAGACTCTTCGTAAGTCACCTATAGATTATATTAATAGGAGACCCTTCTTCTTATTAGTATACTATATGAAAGTTGAGATTCTTCCATCTAAGGATAATATAACTCACAGAAGATAAATGGAATATGAAAGCAGGACATCTATTTTGAGCATGTAAACATACTTTCTATTAGAATAAATCACAGATGCATATGTTTTTGTCTAAAAATGTTACATTGTACACCAATTACATTAATAAGTAGGAAATTGTCAATGGAATTATCATATATTTTAATACTAATGCTCATTTTTAAGTTTTCACAATTTTTGCCTCATAATGTGCAGAGGCAGGATCTCCTTAACCAGAATTTCCAATAATGGTAGCTCCAACTTCACTTCCTAGACGTCAGCTGGCTTTGCTGTGTGGGTGTGTGTGGCATATCTTGGTCACCTAAACAGGCTCTACTCCTTTTCAGGCTCTAATTTCACCTCCTGGCAATTACAACATTAAACAAATGGCCAGCATGGCTTTTCCTGTTCTTTGACTGGAATAACTAATTACAGTTCAACTCTATGGGGACAAAGTTATTAGCTAGTACTTGACTCTAGACACTGCAATTAAATTACTGGCCAGAAATATTTAGAAGCACAAAGCTTGGTAATTAACAGCAAATTTTTATCTTCTCTTGGCACTGCATGTGAGTACTTGCCTCCAGGAGAAGCAAAATCAAAACACAAATAAAAGTAGCGCTTGTATCCTAGGTCTATAATTGTTAGTGAGGTCCATAGAAATCTCAGCAGTTGGTGCATGAATTTTTGACGTCTAGAAAATGGGGCAAGTGTGTTGTCTTCTAGCAAGAAATTATGGTAATAATAATTTAAAGAGGATAAAGTAGATTGTATCTTTTTTAGCATCAGGTACTGACCTATGAGTGTACGTAAGTCACATAGCTAATTAGAGCCCTAGCTAGAATTGGAATGTCATCTTTGAAGTGACCCATCAGTGCTCCTTCCACTAGCTGCTCGAAACATCAAGTCTTCTGCAAAGGGAGTATTCAAATTGAAAGTGTCACTAATTACCAATATTATTGTTTCTAGTGGCCTTTTACTAATTTAAATAAAATCGAATTCTTCCGTTGGAATGGAGTGAAAATGGTCCAGATCAATAGGGCACAGCCACTTGCATGTTTAGTTTTGTTTCTATTAAAGAAACTTTGAAAATCCAGGTGCCAAATAAGAGGCTACTAGATTAGTATTTGATTATTGTGTAACAAAAACAAAAACAAAAATACTTAGAGACCTCATTCTCAATTTTGTACCTGGTGAGCACATGCTGTATTTATGCTAGTCGTTAGATTCAACAAAAGTAGCTGATATCTATTTTATATGGAATAGCTATGGCATGCTGATAAAATAAAGCATTGTATGGTTTAATTAAATCTTTATTTTTTTCTTCATTTTTACCCCTTTTTAGTACATGTTTATAGTACATAATGATTACATTCTTTATAGGGAGTTGGTACATATACATAACAATATAATTCTCTTTTGCATCCTCTTCCTCCTCCCTTCTAACCTCCTCCTTCCAAGGAAATCTTTACATCTGATTTTTAGAAAGTCAAAGAAGGATGGTCAACTCTATATAGGTAAGCATTGTCAGAGGTAGTAGGTAGTATCTGCTACGACTTGGATATGGTTTGTCCCCTAGAGGTTCATGGGCTACTTGCTTGGTCTCCTGTGTGTTTATGTTCAGACAGTGGAAATTTTAAGGGCATATTAGTCATTTTCCCATTTCTAGGACAAAATGCCCAGCACCCCAACTTGAAAGTTCATTTTAGCTCACACTTTTTGAGTTCAGTCTTAGTTGGCTGGCTCCAAAGCAGAAACAGCATGGTTGAAGGAAAGGTGAAGAAAGGCTGCTCAAATCAGATAAGGAAGAACCCAGAGACCCTTTCAATGAGGACCCACCTCCTTACCACACATTCAGCCACAAACTCCTCAGTGGATTAATTCACTGTGAATATAGTGTCTCCATGATCCAGTCACCCATCAAAAGCCCAACCTTTGAAAACATAGACTTTGGGAGGAGATTTTACATGTAAACCATAACAAAGTAGTATCTAGTGGAAGGTAATTACTTTGTAGGAACTACCCCATCAAAAGAGATTAATATAGGTTTTATTGCCTGGATTAGCTCCTGCAAAATGGGTCTTTATAAGGGAGCCTGACACCTTCTGTGAAACTTGCTTTCATATATTCAGCTCATCCTTCTTGTACAGACCTCTAACCAGCATGAAGCCATCTGCCATGGGGCCCTCTCCAGAGCTGTGTGATACCAGGACCATGCTTTTAAACCTCTAGAACGATAAGCTAAACAAACCTCTTTTCTTTATAATTTACCTAGCCTCCAGTATTCTGTTATAGCAACAGAAAATGGACCAAGACAATACCAAACACTTGCCTCCTGATTCTTAGAGGACTTTATTTTTTAAAATGGTCACCACAGTTCTAATAAAAGTCTAATAAGTGCCTAGTGAGGGAAAATGGAGAGAAGACTTAGAACAGGAAAAGTGAGTTGTATATCAAACTGAATATACATCTAAGTGGCTAATTACTATGACTCCTTTGAGTTTTAGCTATCAAATTCCACAAAATTAAGAAATATCATACTCCCAAGGCATTCCATTTTATGTGAATTTGGTGCTGCTTATAAAAAATTGAAACAAAAGCAAGCCTGAACTGAATATGCATTTCTATGTTTACAGAAGACATATACTTCAGAAGAGAATCTATTCACTTGATCCATCTGAATAGCCTAACAAAATAATTTGTGTGGGGGACATTAAGTAAATATTGTATTATTGTTTTCAAAATCAAGTGTAAAACTTCACAAACTTAAAAATATATGTGTTTGAATTATTTTATAAATAAAAGCTGCAGAAACATTATTTCACTATGAAGAACATCTTGAAAATATTGTAACTACCCCACTTCAGTGATTATCCCCTCTGAGGCATATCTCTTTATCTTCCATGGCCAGAGCTAGAGCTACATATTAGATATGTGACTTAGGACAAAAGAATAATATCGAATGAGCTCTTGTAGGGTAATAGATTCAGAAGTGCACTATAGGCAGCAAAATAAAATTATCCACATTAGGAGTATTAGCATAGAACAGAATAGCAACAAGCAAAGTGAGCTTATGTGAGGCCTATGACTTCTCTGAGCCTGATCTACCGGGGGATAATAATAATCACACCACCTGATGGCCAGAGTTGCAAGGAAAAAATGAGGTAACAGAGACTGAAGTGTTTTATGAAGTTTCTCACATTTGCTAAATGTCAAATATTATTCTCCACAAAGATCTGAAGTGTCTCATCACATATTCATTTACATATACTATATATCCTTTTATATCTTAAAATTCCAGCCTAGACTCATGACTTTTACTGAATTCTCCCCCTGGGGAAGAGGAGGTTAATGAAGACTCCACGACCAGGGTCTCAATACATCTTCTCTCAAGGGTGCACTTCCAGTGACCTAAGGACTTACGTAACTAAGCCCCACTTCGTAAATCTTCCACCATGTTCCAACAGCCTCACGAGCTAAGGACCAATCCTTCAACACATAAGTTTTTAGGGAACCTTCCTGATCCAAACTGTAACTGTATCCATGTTCACTTTAGCTTGCTGGACATGCAGTTTTTCCAGCACCATGTGTGGGAGAGATTACTCTTTCTTCATTAAATTGGTTTAGGACCTGTTTCGATATGTTTATCCTTATTTGAACATTGCACAATATATATGTACATCAAGACATCACATGGTTCCCACCCAAATGTACACTTTTCATGTGTCAGTTAAAAGTTAGTCAAATCAAACAAAACCAATTAACCATAGACACCTGAGTACATTTTCAGACTGTCAATTCTATTCCATTTATGTGCACATCTATTCTTATCCCAGTACCAGACCTCTTGATTACTGTAACTTTGTAACAAGTCGCAAAACTGCAAAATGTGGATCATCCAATGTTTTGTCACTATTCTTTTGGTTGAATCCATTGCATTTCCATCTAAATTTTGAGGTCACTTTGTCAGTTTCTGAAAAATTGGCATTTGGACCTTTAGTATGAACTATACCAAATGTATAGATTAATTTGAAGAGAACTGCCATGTTCATAATGCTGTCTTTCAGTCTGTGAACCTGAGATATGTTTTCACTTATTTAGGTTTTCCTTAGTTTATTTTAGCAAATGTCTTACAGTTTTCTGTTATAAGTTCTGCAATTCTTATGGAAATTATTCCCAGGTATTTTACTCTATGATGTTATTTTCAATAAAATTATTTTTATTAATAGTTCACTGTGTTGTATACAAATACAAGTGATTCTTGTATTCAATTATATTCTGCATCCTTGCTGAACCTCTTTATTAGCTCTAATAAATTTTTAGTACATTCTTTTGGACAATCTTGTCCTCTCCAAGTATAAATAATACTGGTTCTTTCTTTCTCTTTTGGATATTTTTTATTTCATTTTCTTGACAGTTTCCTTGGGTAGGACCTCCACTACAATGTTGAATAGGAGTGGCAAGTGCTTGTCTCTCTTCTGAGCTAAGAAAAAAAGCTGTCATTATTTTACCATAGAGGCCCTGAATTTTTATGTTGGATTGGGTTCTAAAAATTATGTACCTGGTCTTGCCTGATAAAGAAACACACAGATCAGGTAAGTATCAAAAGATAAGTAAGAATTCTCCAGCAGGTGAGGAGCAGGAGCAAGATCAATATGCACGACATCACTCGTATGTTCTGAAGCTCGAAGTCCTTCTGTGGCTGGCTTGTAGAGCCAAGTGAGATGTAAAGGAAGGATGATGGAGAGGCAGGAAGGTTGAACCATGGCAGACTTGCAGACTTCTTATCGAGGAGTTTTGATTTTACTCTGTAACTTTTTAAGCCTAGAACGCTATTAAATTTGATATGTAGTGGCCAAGGATGAAGTGAAATGAGACTGAAAATGGAAGCATGGAGAGGAATTCATGGATTCCTACAATATTTGAGATGGTGAATCTCAACCTAATCTACTTTACTGTACAATAACCAAAGTATTTGTGCATTCGAAAATGTTGTTTTCCTTCTTTTGTTATTTTTTTCCAATGGAAAACCTTTAGCAATAAAAACGTGTTGAACATGTAGATTTCAAAGCCTTGCTAGACAAATTTACAACTATACTTTATGGACAGCATATTTTTAAATTTATGATAGCCTGGAAAATTGAGATAAATGATCTTTTAATGGTAAAGAAAAATGGGTTTCAGGTCAGGGATCTACTCAGTGGCCTAAGCGCCTGCCTGGCAAGTGCAATGTTGTGAGTTCAATGCCTGGTGCTGCAAAAAAAAAAAAAAAAAAAAGAAAGAAAAGAAAAGAAAAGAAAAGAAAAAGAAAAATGGGTCCCAGAACCTGTCATTGTTAATTCAGTGCTTGGTATCAGTAATTGTAGACTATTCAGCATTTGTGTCTTACTAAGGACCCCATCCATGTTTTACTATTATTCACACTTCAGCAAAATTACAAGATAATCTCCCTTTCCTCCTTTCCTTCTTTCTTTTTTCTCTTTTTCCTCTCCACTTACCTTCCTTGCTTCCTTTTATCTTTGTATTTTAATTAATTAACTAATTAATTTACAAATTCCTCCCTGTTAATTTTGGACCTGAGAAAATGAACTAGTGTGTAATAGATATCCTGGAATAAAGCATATAGGTTCACGAGTGACCGAAGTGAAGCCAAGGCGGCCATGTCTCCAAACACCATAGCTTACCATCAGTAGCCCACACACTCGGATTTATAGAATGGCCATCTACAAACAGGCCATCACTCAGGCCTTCACTAAGAGACCAACAGCCTCTGACATGTCCATGTAATGTTTAATAAATAGTACTTTGGTATACTAGTTCAGGTTTGAATGGGTTGGGAATCCTGGAGTTAGAATTAGCAATTAAGTTTATAGAAATAGTAAAAGGAACCAAAGAGCCAAACTCGCTAAATCCCAGGAATCAGGTGAGCCAAAGCCATTCACTGCTTGGTCACACATGGCTGTACAATCCTAGGCAATTCCCTGGATTCACAGATGGAGGAAGTGTGGGGCATGTGAGAGAGAACACCTGTCTTCCTGTAAATTATATAATATTAAATCCATGTCATTAAACAAATGATTCTAACCTTTTTTTCCTCATTGCCTTTATTGGATTTCAAAGTTCGGTACACATTCAAATTATTCAATTTGATATCATTTTTTACGATCGAATGTCCTACTTTTGAAATGGAAAGCTCAGTTGGCCATGTTCCCTGTTAAGTTTAAGAAGCTTTTATCATTTAAATAAATTAAACCTTCCAGCATGGGTTCTGTAGAACATAATGAAGCACAGAGAAGAAAAGCTTAAATGAAATAAACCTCTTTACTGTTAAAAACAGTACAGGCTATTATGCATGCTACCAATTAATGTGTAGCTGGAACCATAACCTAATTCTTGATTTTTCTTTTTAAATTTTGCCCATATTTTTGTGGTTTTTGACAGTAATTTGATTTGTCATTGAACAGAAGAACAGATACAGAGTACAAGAGGTCTAAGTGATTAATACTGTGGAAAAAACCCAAATATTAGATTTATATTTTTCTTTTTTTATACATAGTTTAATTCATACAAGTTGAAGTTGATTTCGGATCCTTTAACATTTTACAAACATTTCTCTGTTGTTTTTTAAAAAAGTTTGTTTTCTAAAGTAAAGTCACCATTTCCATGTGATAATTGTGTAAAACTAATCTATATGGTTAATGACATAAGTTAGCAGGATAGTATTTACTTTCTGTATAACACATTGCCCATAAAAGATCAGAATGGATTATGAAAAATCTTATTATTGTAGAGTCCTATCAATGGCCAAAGAGTGGGGTGCAGATTTTTTTTATGAATAAAAATACACTATACAGAGTTTTTCTGAATAAATTTTATCAATCTTTCCATTATGTCATTAAGTTGAGGCATTTTGTTGTTGCCATGATAAAATTAAAAGCAGAAAGTACTTCTTAAAAGGAAATATTCAGCAGAATTAATTTGAGAATGCTGGGAAAGTAATGTTGGACAAGTACTATAGAAATGTAGCTTCCTTTGTGATAAAAATTCAGCTTTATTCAAAATTACATTGTAGGCTCATAAAATTATCTTCAAAACTAAGTGATTTCATAGAGAGAATCTATTGCATATAGTATTTTTTAACTGCTTAAATTGGGGATCCCTGAGGTTTTAGTTTCTTATTTGTTAGACAGTGCATTCTTTTAATTTAAAACAAAAAGCTACCATACTTTACATATAACATATGGATCAACTATTGGTGGTGCCTCCATAGGCTCTCTTTTAAATCTCATGAATATGATAAAAATCACCTGTTATCGTTGATACATTGTGTCAACTTGAGAAGCTTAGAAGTTTAACTGAGAGGCTCAGCAGGGAGCCAGGGATCTTACTTTGTAAATATCCTCCTCCTGTGCAAAGGAGGGCAAGGAGATTTCTGTGAGTGCTACACCTGTCCTGAAGTGGGGAGGTGGCCAATGTACAATATAAGGGAGTAGTAGGGGTTTGTTTTCCTCTTTTGCGCTGGCTGCTGTCTTGAAGTGTTGCCCCAGTGCCATGCCACCCTGCCTTGGAGCCAGCTGATTATGGACTGAAATCTCCAGAAATTGTAAGCTAAATAAACCTTTCCTTGCTTCACTTTGGGTGTCAGGTGTTTTGTCCCAGCAATGAGAGAAAAGTGACCAAGACATCACCTCTTCATTTTTGAGTCATTTTTCATTCTTTTACTTTACATTAGAAAATTCTGTATTGTCATAAACCATAAGTAAGTACCTAATGTATGTCATTGTATCCTTAAAATAAAATTGAAGACAGAATCTGATTAAAGGTTTTTCAAAAATTGATTAGTGGGAGCCAGGTGTGGTAGCACATGCCTATTACCAGCTCTCTGGGAGCTGAGGGCAGGAGCATCACAACTTCTGGGCAACTTAGTGATTTAGGAAGACACTTTGTCAAAAATTGTAAGTAGAAAAAAGTCTGACTTTGTAGCTCAGTGTGAAGGCCCTGGGTTCAATCCCCAGTACCATAAAAAAAAAAAAAGCAAAAGCTGGTTTGTGACTCCAATTTTGAGCCAAATTCTACTCAGCTTGCATTTATTAACTCTGTATTTGCTTGCACTTGCCAATGGGCCTTGTTCTGGGAATGCCAGAAGGTACACAATGTAGTACATATTTCCAATGAGAAAACAGTAGTGGACACAGCTATCAGTAATAATAATAAAATAATAATAGTACAGATATCACTGGTGCATTCTGTAGAGGGTAGACAATAGTAAAGGAACAAGAAAGCACTCTTTATGTGTAATACTTTCCATTCACAGGGTTCACGTCTTTTCCATTGAAGGATACATTTGCTGAGTGTGCGAAGTTACTGAATTACTGAATAACATTTATTTATTGAAGACTTTGACTGTGGCAGGCACTGTTCAGACTGGAGCACTAATGTTAAAAAAACAGACAAGAATTCCTATTTTCATGAACAAATGAATGTAGGTATCAGGGGGAATGAGAATGGGAAAATCACATTCTTTGATCCTCTAGCCCCCTTTATTCCATAAAGGTAAGACATTAAATATATGTAGAAGGAAGTAAAGGAAAACACAAGAGAACTAGAAAAAAAAAGTAGTGACATGAACTTTGCTGGGAGATAAGAATTGAAGCAAACCTACTGGCTTTGTCTTTGAGAGTGAAGAGAGGCTGGGCTGTGCCCTCTTCAGGTGTTCATCAAGATTACCATTTATCCAGCAATCAGAGCTTCTGTCTGGTTTAACCCACTTGTTTCAGGGATGGCTTTGCATGGCCAATGCTCTGTGAAGAGTTATCTGCTACATCGCTTCCCACTCTACTCACTTTACTATCCAGCTATTCAGAGCCCAGGAGGAAATACTAAAGTTACCTTGAGGAGCAATAGAATGTGACGGTTAAGATTGTTTAGAATCCAACTCCTTGGACTTATATTCTGGACTAAGATTGGTTAGAATCCAACTTGTTGGTTGGGTGACAGAGACAAGCCATTTAAATTCTCCATGCCACCATCTGCTCCTTCGTCACGTGAGAATAGTAAGACCTGTCATTTACAGTACTTATGCGAGTTGAAGGAGCAAACACCCTTATGGGAGTGGCCCCTTTGCTACATAGAATTTTTGTAACTATTTTCTGACAAGTCATTTCCATTACAGTCAAAAATAATACATATGAATTTAATCTAATTCATAAGACTCCATCCAATCTAAGAGGGTTTTTTTTTGTTGTTGTTGGTTTTTGGTTTTTTACTTCTGGCTTGAAAACCTGGTTGTGGTACCGTAAGTAGTTGATCAACTCTGTGCGCTGCTATTTTCAGCTGGCTGTAGTTCAAATTGAATGCATTGTGTAGGAAATTTCTTCATAGCTCTTTCTTCCCTAACCTCCTCTGGAGTAGCTTCTGTGTTTCCTGGACTCAGGGCTGTCTGTGGGCCTGCTACTAAGGGAAGTTGAGGGGTGGGCTATGTCAGTACCCTGATTGTGACTGAAGTCTGGCAGGCTTGTGGTCACTCTCAGGGTATTGGCTTTGCCCCATTGCTAGTTCTCTATATAGGTGACATATTTCATGGTTTGAGGAACCCAGGCTGCAGGTGTCCTACAGCGTGCAATAACTTTTCCTTCCTCATGGAGCATGTTTGCCTTATCTGGCTACTTTGGAGTAGAAGTCACAAATGACCACATACTGTGGATTTCTGAGACCATGAAGATCTTAGCCAAACCCCATGTAGGTACGGGACAAACCTCAATTTTGTTTTTTTCTGATACTCTTAGTTTTCTTGAGGACGAATGTACTAATTCGACTCTGCTTTGTCCCCTGATGCAAAACAGAACTTTTGCCATGCGCCAAGACTTCTTTTGTACTAGGGATTTTTGTATCTGCAGTCTTTGTTCTAAGTTTAATATTAGCATTACAACACCTTTGTTCTTGGTTGGAGAGCAAAGGTGGGTAGAAGTGGGTCACGAAAGGTAGAACAGATTTTTTTCTTGATATCTTTCATGGGCATATTTCAATCTTAATCACTAAACACCCTGAACACAATTGTAAACAATTCTTATCGATTATATTGAACAATCTAAAAAACAAGGCTCTGACCTCAGTTGCCCAGAACTTCTCAGTCATCAGGGACATCACATCTTTCATTAGTTTCTATAAGCTTGAACTTCACATGGCAGTGCATGTAGACATGACAGATAGTAATATTCTTGTCTATTGACTACTGCCAAGATCCCCAAATTTAGCTAACGAGACTCCCAGTTAAAATTAAATGTCAGATAAAAAATAAATACTTCTTGAATTATAAATATGTTCAATTCAGATATGTGATGTATTTTTAGTATGTTTCAAACATTAGGTGTATAGTCTGCATCTAATTTGACTTTCCTAAACGTCAAGGATTTGCTCTCCTCTATTAACAGTATGAAATGAATGCCTTTTTTCCCAATGTGAAGGCTACTGTCAGTTACCACTTCACACCAAGGATCTATCTGTCCTCAATTAAGCATGTATCTGTTTTTTTAAAAATGCTCAGAGCTGAGCTGGATGAGAGAGATGGTGAGTCATTTACATTACGATCCTCCTGTCTTTTCAAAGAACTAAAAGTGAGTGCCTTTGCCTTTACTGTGAAGGGGGATGACATAGGAAAATAGTGTCTATGTTTCCATGTTTTAGTCTATCTGATCCCAAAGAATATTAATGTCTTGAAGGCTTAGTCCATACTCTGTTTACTTATGAAGGATAAATATGTCAGCCCTTTGAAAGATTTCTAATTATACCACTGGAGCTTGGATGCCAAACGTGGAGATTAATATTCCATGTTTTAAAAAGACAAAATTACATGTGACACTAGAGAGGGAAACATACAGGTATTGAGTTTAAGGAATATTTATTTGAAAACGAAGTTATTATCACTTGATAAGCTGAATTTACTGCATCAGCGTCAATTTAGAAAATGTGATCTGACCTACTTTCTTGACTTTTCTGTTAACAGTGACCATCATTAATATTAGTGTGCGCTATAAAATCAATGACTGTCTGTTATTTCTGGAAGCTGTGGAACCTTCAAAAGGTGACACAAGTTGTTTTAAGTAGATTTTATTTTATGAGAGTTAGAGAAGGGCTAACTTCTCTTAGGGTAAGGGCTCTGTGTTTCACATACATTTTACTCTAACCTCCAGCTTGGAGAGGATGATAGAGGTAAGTCATTTTGTTTGAGTCATACAATCGCTTGATTCTTCATCTGATGTAACTCCGTTCAAAATTTTCCATTCAGCTTTCACCTATGGTTACTATGTCTTTCAGGAATCAGAAAAAACATTATACTTCCTAAATTTATTTCTAACTGAAAACATAGCTGGTAATTTCTTCTATAACCAATATTTTTATTTTTTTAATATCGCTATTTTAAGTTTTTCCCAATATTTAAAAAAATACCTGTTCAACAAAGTCAAATTTTCTTTACTTTGGGACATTCATCCAACCTCTCATGTATTATACACTTAATTCATACTTAATATATTATCTTGGAATTTGAAGAAATCAACTTCCAACTTAAGTGAAAATATGTCACAAGGACAACATTTTTGCTTTTGTTTAAACATTTTAGTGACGAGACTTTATGTGTTTTTGAAGCAATTTGTTTAATTAATAGATAACAGTTTGAAATGAAATTCGTATATTGAGCTGATATGGGGTTTCTAGAAACAAATCCTAATTCTGCCTCTGTAGAAACATAAATAACTTACTACCCATGTGGACTCATGTCATGTTGGTAAACTGTCTCAATTTTTAGTAATTTTGTATTCTGAAACTTTTAACTATAGAAAATGATATTAAAATGTTTTGAATCATATTTATATAGGAAAATATAGAAGAGGATAGAAAAACAGGGATGTATTACAGGAATATATTATAAATATGTATATATATAATATATATATATTTATGAGTATATATTTATTAGAAGTGAAACATCTCTATTCACCTTTCTGTCTCTCTTTATATATACATATACATATATTTAAGGAATTTATATTTGTAGTAAGGAATTTATAAAAATTTAAGAAATACATATTTATTTGTATTTATATGTATTAGAAGCCAAGCACCTCTATTCACTTTTATCAACCACATTCTCCTGGTGATGTGTAAGGAAATAGACTAAATAAGTAAAGGTTCAATGTTCTTATGTTGGGTTTTACATATGCTGGATCTGGCATTTGGCTATTTTTTCCCTTCAGAAAATATCCTATTGTATATCCAAGAGTTTCCTTTGTAAAACAAAGTACATCCAGTATGTGATAAATTCACCTGATTTTATAATCATGGTCTGACTCTCTCATTCCACAGATCATCTTCAGAAAAATCAGTGATGTGAAGAAGGAGGAGGAGGAGCGCCTCAGGCAGAAGAACGAGGTGACGCTCAGCATCCCCGTGGACCACCCAGTAAGAAAACTCTTTCAGAAGTTTAAGCAGCAGAAGGAGCTTCGGAATCAGGGCTCCTTGCAAATTGACCCCGAAAGGAACCAGCTCCAGGTAGAAAGTCGCTCCTTACAGAATGGGGCATCCATCACTGGCACTAGTGTGGTGACCGTGTCCCAGATTACTCCCATTCAGACTTCTCTGGCCTATGTGAAAACCAGTGAATCCCTCAAGCAGAACAACCGCAATGCCATGGAACTCAAGCCCAATGGCGGTGCTGACCAGAAATGTCTCAAAGTCAACAGCCCCATAAGAATGAAAAATGGAAATGGGAAAGGGTGGCTGCGGCTCAAGAACAACATGGGAGCCCATGAGGAGAAAAAGGAAGACTGGAATAATGTCACCAAAGCGGAGTCCATGGGGCTCTTATCAGAGGACCCCAAGGGCAGTGACTCAGAGAACAGTGTGACCAAAAACCCATTAAGGAAAACGGACTCTTGTGACAGTGGAATTACAAAAAGTGACCTTCGTTTGGATAAGGCTGGTGAGACCCGAAGTCCACTAGAGCACAGTCCCGTTCAGGCCGATGCCAAGCACCCCTTTTATCCCATCCCCGAGCAGGCCTTACAGACCACACTGCAGGAAGTCAAACACGAACTCAAGGAGGACATTCAGCTGCTCAGCTGCAGAATGACTGCCCTCGAAAAGCAGGTGGCAGAAATTTTAAAAATACTGTCAGAAAAAAGCTCACCCCAGGCCTCATCTCCCAAAGCCCAAATGCCACTCCAAGTACCTCCCCAAATACCGTGTCAAGATATTTTTAGTGTCTCAAGGCCTGAGTCTCCTGAATCTGATAAAGATGAAATCCACTTTTAATATGTATACATATATATTTGTTAATATATTTAAAACAGTATATACATCTATATACATATGTGTGTATATACAGTATATACATATATATTTTCACTTGCTTTCAATATGATGAACACAATATGGATTTTGATATGTACATATTGCATGTCCAGCTGGATTCTGGCCTGCCAAAGATGATTATTAAAAACATAGATATTGCTTGTATATTATGCAGTTGACTGCATGCACACTTTACATTTATTTATAATCTCTATTGTATAATAAGAAAGTACGATTTTTATTAACTGAGGCAATGTAATATTTGAAGAATCAGGGTCCAACCTGCCAATGTTGCCATGACAAATTTGATCTCAGGCTCTGTATATCAAGCTGTCATTTCTTCACTCTTCTGTTAAGTTAAAATTATAGATTAATGCCAAGGAAGAGTTCAACTTTTTAAACCGTTAGTACCATTTTCTGATCTCTTTCCATAGAATATTTTTCTGTAACTTAGTGTTAGGTTATTTTCCCCTACAGGCAATGTTTGCTCCATTTAAATGACTTTTGTTGTCTATGTCAGATAGCAGTGTGGGATATTGAGAACTTATTGCTATGGGGTTTGTGCATGAATTGCATTTTCACTCAACTATACCTCTCCTTTCTTGACATTATACTTAGGTAGTAATCATTAGTTCTGAGGTAAGGAAATCCCAACTTTCCCTGTCTTGGAGAAGAGCTGCCATTTTGTCAGCTGTCATTATCAACAACATAAATATTCAACTCTTGATATAGTGTATAATATTATAGAAATACTGCACCACAGGGTATAAGGGCCTTTTACCAATTCATGTTAGAGATGCCAGTTTTCCAAAGATGAAGAGTGTTCTACATGTGTATTTCAAAACTTGTTCAAGAGTGAATTGAAAAGGCTCTTAGCAAAGAAACACATACAAAAATTTTAATTTATCATATCAAAATTTTAACTGTTATAATACAGAATTTTTAAAAAGAATGTAAACAGGCATGTTTTGTAGCATATCTGTAATTTAAAAAGAGTGAAAAGAGAGGCACAGGATTGTTGACACGTGATTCACATTGTTTGTAGAGATGACACGTGAAATGTAACAAACCAGCCAAACAAGAAGTAGATATAGATGTTAAGTTGCTTGACTCAGATACTTTTCCGTGATTTTATTCCGGTTACAATTTTCTAAAGGTTATTTTGCACAGAGTTCTACTGCCGAACTTCTGCTGAGTTGGTACAATAGACCACTGTGGCTCAGGCAGATCCACTTATGAAAGGGTAAGTCAAGACTGAGTTTCAGAGTCTTTTGGATTACAAATCCTCTTCTTAGAAAGTGCCTATTATCAACTAAAAGAGAAGTCACAAAGAACTGTGTTGTCTGTGGCTAGTCCCTTCAATCACATGCATGAATAATGAATAAAAGATACCTTCATTTCTAAAAACAGGAGAATTGACTAAAGTATATTTTATAAAGTTGTTTAGAAAGGCATACTTTTCAAATGGTGCATTGATGACACTGAATATTGGAAGAGGAGGAGTCAGTGTTTGTATCAAGTTCAAAGTATATACAAGTAATCTGTATATATTGGATCATCTGTACATATACATTAGCATACAAAACAAAATGGCAAAATCAAATGGTCTGTTATACCTATTTTTTATGAGCTTTTCTGTCTTTCAGTATCTCCAACCAAACTCATCAGAATTGAAAATGAAGTTATCATAATCAGACTGGAGAAGTACAAAACGGTACTTTATTCTATTTTAGAATTTCTCTTTGAATTTCTTCACATGCCTTGAAGATGTGCCTCTGGGAATCTAGGAACATAGTGTGTAGTATGGGTTCCATTTTCCTTTTCCTTGTGCACATAGCTTCCCTTACCCATAGTGGAACTTTTCAGGGGACCATATCTTCATGCTATGCTACAACATCTGCCTACCATAGAAATAAGATGAAATAATTATGGTCTATGAAGTAATTATGGAAATCAGTCTTGAAATTGGAGGATTTTTTTCATAGTGAGGATGGTAGCTTTTTCTTGATCTTTGTTGAGTTTCAGGGCATTTTCCTATTTGTTTAAGTTGAGTTTGGATAGTAAGGCTTTTAAAGGGGAATGAGTGTTAAAACGTAATCTGAGTATAAAAATTGTTAGTTTAACTTTAATCGTGTACTTCAAAAATAACTGTAAAGTTATATGAGAATGACTGTGAAGTAGTGGGCTGGTCCGAGGGTGCAGTTCACACCTTTGCATAGAAGGGGTGCAAATATTTGCTGTATTCTGACATGGACTCAGCCTCTTACCTAACTGACCTATAACATTAGTTGTCATGTGCTAACTAAATGTTTGCTCATATATGTGTTAAGAAACTTGATGGTTTTGAACTACGCTGGGCTGTCAATAAGCAGGAAGGATTCATTGTTTATTTATTGTGTAGTTGTCACACTATTCTTTTGCAGACATCTCTGCTGTCTGTGTGCATGACATGATGTGGTCCTGAATGCAGGCTGCTCTTCTTAGCAAGCACACACACATTCAGCAAACACTGTATATACAGTCATCTTTTAGGTTCCCAGATTTTACAGTTCTCAGTAGAATTTTTACTCAGATTTGGATGAAGGGTAAATTCCTGTTTTAATACATGCAGTCATGACACAGTCGTGTTCTGTTTCAACTTGTGCATTGTGGAGGCTCTTTGGGGGACCAGATGACTGCATGTTTTATTCCTACACTGTACAGATGCTCTGGTTGAATCCAGAATACAATTTTTACTAATATACTGCTAAACTATGTACTAATAGGAATAAATGGATATATGTATTTAAAATCCAAACATTTTTGAAAGCAACATGCACATCATCAATACTTTTCTATGCTACTATTAGAATATAAGATCAAGTGCTATATCCTAGACAGGTGGTTGTAACATAAGAGCAAAAGTCAAATAGAAATAGAAATGTGAGCTATGTATCACAATAGCAAGTTTTATCCATCTATATCAGGACAGTGTTGCACTAAACATGATCTAGCAGATGGAAGAGCTTGTGATAAAAGGCAAACAGAAATACAAAGGGTAGATGACAGTGTCAAAGCTCCTGCTGTCTCCCACTAGTATGAGATGGTACTTAAAATGATTCTGTCATAGGGGTTGAATGTAGACTCATACTTCCTGGTTAAACTGGAAAATTTCTATTATGACACTGACACGATCTCACATTGTCTTAAGTATTGTGGGGGGGGCACAGCTTTATGAAGATAAGAAGACAGATGATTTGACAATTTGAAGTTTTAAATTGCTGCTAGGACAAATATTTGCTCCTGTAGTATCCAGCACTTCAGCGGGAACATTCATTGTGATGACTAACTAAAATGATATTTTGAAAATTAACACAATTGGAGCCCAGGTGCAAATCACGTTTTCCCTTAAATTTAAGGAGATTTGTTCCTACATGAGGTCTGATCTATTTGATGTTTTATTTTGAATGACCACATTGTTTTAGAAAATGTTTTTTAAAAATTAATCTTCAGATAAGTGGCTATTTTGAAGCGTGAAGTGGCTGATACTTGTGAAATTATTTGTCCTATTTCTAATGAATTCTTCTATCTTGTATCATTTTTATCTTTTACAGTTTTCTCTGTTTTCCAAAATTTCATGTAGGTAAACTTGTCTAAAATGTATGTATCACACATGGATAATTCTAAATTATGCATACTTTGTAATTATGTGAGTGTTGTGCTTTAATATTTGTTTATTAGATGTGAGTATTTTTATTGTGGTTTTTATGGAAAGCAGGTGAAAAAGTTTTTCTTTTTTTAAACATGAGTATTTAAGTTCTGTCTCAGATTCTGAATATACTTTTGTCACAATCTAGCAAGGTAATTTAGGGCAAGTTAACTGTTTTTAGAGTTCTCAGTGTTTCAATTTCCTCACCAGTGAATATTGAAATAAAGATCAGAATTGGGCCCTTCTTATATCAAGACATTATTAGGTCAATTGAAAGTCATTTTTCCTTTCTTTCTTTCCCCTTTTCTCTCTTTGTCTCTTTCTTTCTATCAGCCTTGATGTGCTATCTAAATATTCTAGGTTTTAAAAAAAAGTTTCTGGTTAGAGGTTGTTGGCAAGAAGCATAGGCTGCTGTGTAATTATTAGTCAGTTGCATATGAGTGTAAGACTCATCAATTATCTGGCAATTTAGAAATACTAACCAAATAAACAGAGGAAATTAAGAGCTTTTGAGAGTAGAAAGAATAACAGATCAAGGTAAACCTTATGGCTTTTTGTAGTCCACTTAATCATACTATTGAGGAGTTATTTTCAACTTTGTAAGTAAAAGCGTGCAAATTATAAACGTTTGAGGTATGACATATCTTTTAACTTCTTATACAAATATAATTATGATACATGATCCACATGGATCAATGTTCTTATTACAAAATCCTTAACTATGGAAGAATCCTTTTTGATGACCAATAGTTTTCAATGTGTATTTTGAACTAAAAAAATAATAAAATAGGTTAAATAAAGGAAAACCATTAAACTGGCGTTGAAAACCACTGATGATTTTGTCCTAAGTGACAGCATTTTAATTTAGAAAGTTACATAATTATCAAATTTGGTAGTTTAAATTAGCACCTATGACATGTTTTCCATTTTGAAAACAAAATTCATTCTGTATGTTCATTCTTGTTAGTTCATTCACCCTAAGGAATACACTCAAACTATTATCACTACATTTGTTTATGACCCTTTGGGAGGAGAGCAAGAGCACATAGAAACAAAAGAGAAAAATTTGTGTACTAGAGAGGATATTTACATTTAGATATCTCATTGAATTTTGCTAATCTTTTTATCAAACGAGTTGAAAAATGTTTATTACAAATTAAGAATTAGGTATGTTTGAAAGTGCAAATAATTGCCCAAGTTGAAAAAGGATTAGTTTTAAATGCCTTATATTTTTGTGAAGTAGAATAAGGGGTCTTAGGGAACCGCTCCTCATTGACCTTGACTTTCTTACTATCCACTGTAATCCTATTTATTTGCTAAATGACTAGTAACATTTATATTGTTATCTACCCTGGAAGGCTGCTGGCATTACAACTCACAGTTGCTCTACATATGCAGTCTACACATATGTAAATAAATAATTTAAATCAACTTTCTCTCAGTGTAACCTTTGTGCTTGCAGCCTAAATGTTGTTAGCAGCTTGTATAACAAAAACTCTTATGACCATGATGCAACATTTATTCTTTTAGAGAGGTGATGAAGATGAATTTGACAGTATAGAAAATATATGTCTTGTTCTGGGAAAATGATCTGACAAACAAACACAATCAGGACAAAAACAAGTATTCAGGTTTTAAATAGATTACTAATGCCAGGCTATATGGACTCATGGGTTTCCCAATTATAATTCCTTGTTTGGGACAAATCTACAAAGCATAGTGGAGGTTGAAATTTAGATGCTTGTAGATTTAAGCATGGCTATTGACAATATTTATGGATGCAACCAAGTCTATTCTGGTGCATTCATACAGATTTTTAAAAATTGTTTTACCTTAGCTTTAATGTTGCACAGTGCTTTATGTTACTTCTATAGATTGCTCTGTTTATGTGTACAGCCTGCTCAGTGAGAAGAGTTAGCTAAGTTTGGATTTGCTGTTAGCTTAAAAAAATTTGTGCACATGGAATAATAATGGGGGCAATTGAACAAAACAAAAATCATAACATCAAAATAAAATTCTAACATCCCCATTTCTTTAATTACAGCATATTTTCCTCACTGGCACAGCACTGTGCAAAAGGAAAGGGCAAATTAATATGCATTTTACAAGTGTCAGAATCAAATACTGGAATAAATATGAATTACTAAAAATGTAAGGCTAGAACTTGAAATTCAATTTTTTTTCTTTTTTTAAATTTTATTTTAAACCAAGGAAAATAAAACAGAATAAAACCAAGCAAAACAACCCAGTGTAAGTGATACAGGACTTCAAAATAATACGAAATAAACAATAGTTACTGTAATACCTCTTGTTGTCTTCAAAATAGCTGCAGATACCTTCAGACATAGTAAAAATTGAACAGAAGAGAAACCACAAAAACAAAACAATGAATGCAATAAAGGACTTCAAAAGAAGACAATAGGAAATCCAAAATGGCTATCATATTATATCTTGCTATCTGCTCATGCCATCGGATATAATGAAATCAAATACAAAAGAGATCAAAACCCAACCCAACAAAACAATGAAAATGATAGAGGACTTCAAAACAAGACAATAGGGCATCAACAATGGCTACTACCCTCAGAAGGAGATTCCCCTCTAGATACTGATATCCTCTGAACAGATGATCAGACCATTGACCCTAGACCTGCAAGGTCAGTGAAACACCAAAACACCACAGGCATCAAATTGCGTTTCATTGAAATTCAATTTATATATGTTGCATATATTCTTCTTTAGTTTCAATTTGTATTACCTTTAAGCAAAAGAGTTCTTATGTGAGAGGTTTCTATTCCCTGTAAGTAAATTGTGAAAAAGATAGTTTTATCAATGGTGTTATACAACCACCCTTATTAAAAGAGATGCATAGTCAGGCTCTCCATACCTCTTTCTTTGAAATTTAGATCCTTCAGTATTTTCTCCAGCTTTATTTACTTTCAAAGATTAATGACCCATAAGTTTAATATTAATTGGCATCTGAATTCTCTCTGGCATTTGCCACTTTTTTTCCCATTTAAATAATACATTAATTTTTCCCAAATTTATAGCTTGTCTTATCTCTCAGATTTTTACCAACATTTCTCATTAAGACTATTTCCAGAACTAGAGAACTGGATGTTAAAAACAAAGAATTTACTTTTAATTATCTTTCTGAAAATATGAGTTTATTTAACCTTTCAAAAGTCAATAGACTTTTTGTATTATTAAGACAGATCCTTTCTTTAAATTTCAGTGGTTTTAACATTTTTCCTCAAACCACTGAAGCAAAGAGATTTAAAATAGTTTTTCATCGCCTCTAGATTCATTTCTACTGGAGAAATAATGGCAATAAATATTTATGAAATTCTCCATTGTGATCTTCATTTTGTTTTCATTATAAAGGAATTTAATATATAGCTTCTATAAGTTTGAAAATATATGACATTTCAAAGATTACAGTGAAAATCAGTTTGGGGCCGTAAAGTCTTCGAGGTTGAGAGGTGCAAAAAAACCAACCAACAAACAAACAAACAAAACAACAACAACAACAAAAAACTCTCAACGTTCTTTATTAACAATATAATTTATTGAATGATGATACCTAATTATATCCAGGGAATCAATTTGTGAAATAGTGCCCATGTTAATTATTACTAACAACTTCAATCTTCAAAGCATTTTATGCAAAATAATTGATTCTCAGCCATCTGGTGAGGACAGAGAATGCTTCTCACCCAAGTCCAAAGGCTGCTGAGACTCTACGGTGTTCTCCCACTGTATCCGTATTGACTTTCTCCAGCTCTCAAAACACTTGAGAAGACACACACACAAAGCATCTCTTTCTACATACTGCTCAACAGCTAACTTTTTCATTATTTATATGGTATTTATTAAGTTGCATGGTGGAATTTTAAAGTGTTTGAAAAATTAAGTAAAGAGAAAATAGGTGAACATATGTGTTGACATACTTGATTACATGTTGCTAGAATTTATAATTGATCATACAGTCTGGTGCATTTATGTTCTTGTTGCTGAGACAAAATACCTGATGCCCAAAGTTAAGGGAGGAAAGGTTTATTTGGCTCACAGTTTGTAGTTTTCTGTCCATAATTGACTGACTTCAAGGCAGAATGGCATAGCAGACATGTATTGCAGAGGAGAAACAGTTCATGGCTGGCAGAAGGTAGCAAAGTAACCAAGGGACCACCACAGCTCTTTCTATCCCTTATATGTTATCCAGACTACATAGGGCAGGTAGCACTCACAGCCTTAGTACTAGTGCCCTTGATCCTAGCATTACACCATGAATGAATCCTAGCATCATAAACTATAGATCCAGCCTCCTCTGAAAAAGCCCCACCTATGACTGGATGAGGCTTTGGGGAACATCTGGACACAAACCATAACACGGTTTAATTAAAATTCTGAGTCATGTTATTTAGGGAAGATGGACATGAATTAAAATGTTTTAATGCCTACTAAGTGTCTCAAATCAAGATTTTCTATTGATTTTTAAAATGAGACCTACATCTCTGCATGCTTTGTGAGAGTCAGGGACAGAGTATTTGGACTGGAAACCAGGAACATTGTTGTGGACAAGGGCAGAGAGGAAACTGTCTGCTTCTTTACTCTTAGGCTTGAAATTAAAATTAAAGTTAGTTAAGCTCATATTTATTCGGTGTTCAGTATATTAAGTACTTCATTTATATCATCAAATTTAATTCTCATAAATGTCCTCTAAAGAAATAGTTAAGGAGCTTGTCCAGGATAACAATAGCTAACTAACTTAAAAGTGGTAAAGCTGAGAGTCTAACCCAGGCAGTCAGTCCTTACAAAGAATGCATTTATTCATACAATACTGACATTGTAAAGAAAATCTCACTCCAATATTATGCGTAATCATAGTTATTTTGAAGATAACAAGAGGCATTATGGTAGCCATTATTGATGTTCTTTTATCTTGTTTTGAAGTCTTGTATCATGTTCATTGTTTTGACTTGATTGACTATTCTATTTTGTTTTGTTTGATTTCATTATGTCTGATGATATAAACAGCTACTTTGAAGACAAGATGCATTATGGTAGCCACTGTTGCATTTCAACTGTCTTATTTTGAAGTCCTGTATCACTTTCATTATTTTGTTTTGATTGGTTTTATTCTCTTCTGTTGTGTTTGGTTTTATTGTGCATGATGGTATGGGAAGTTATCTTGAAGATAGCAAGAGGCAACATGGTAGCCATTGTTGAGTTATTTTTATCTTGTTTTGAAGTCTTGTATCACATTCATTGTTTTGTTTTGATTGACTCTATTCTGTTTTATTTGTTTTGGTTTTATTCTCTTCAAAATAAAAAAAAATGTATATAAAAAAAGAAAATTTCACTCAAACATGAATTCTAAATCTCTCAAGAAAATGTGCTTTTAAAGGCTCCTTAAATCAAAATAATTTTTAAAAAACTTATACCCGTTAATGTAAATGTAAGTGTTCTTTTTTTTTCCATGGTAGTCAAAATAAATAAAATGCAGAGGTTGAAACTGTAACAGTTAATAATTAAAAAGTGCCCAGTTTGACAATGAAATTTTCCTTTACTTGTAATAGTTAAAAGGAGCTATATTGCCAAATGTGATTACAAAAAGCAAATCTGACACACAGTCACTGGTAACAATGTTTTCCTTCCAGTTAAATTTTAATATAAAGAGGTAATGCATGATAATTATGGAAAGCAAAAGATGTTTAGAATTTTTTCTGTGATTTATTTTTATTTTAATATTAAGATTTGGATGAGACTCCAGAAAAACTTTATTTTTAACTTTGTTTTTGACTCACTGAGTTTTAAGTAAATTATTCAGATCTTTTTATTGATTGCACAGATATTGGCATTTTGGCCAAACTACTATTAAATGCATTATCCAAATGAATTATTTCTGTTTAGAATGGTGATTTCTGTTCTTATTTTCAAATTTAATGAATTTGTTTTATGTATATTTTCTTTAGAGAGATTCATTCTTTCTAATGAAAAAATATTAATTTTTAAGATGTTTACTTGGTCTACCCTTTGAGCTGTATAAAGCAAATGTCTTGAGATAATGGATGAAAAAGAAGTAAAGAAGGAAGGAAGGATGGAAGAAAAAAAAGAAAGAAAAAAAGAAAGGCTAGAAACAACATACTATCACATTACACTCTGGGTTTTTCAATTGAAACTATCTTGTTTTTACTTTATTGATAGCAGAGTCAGAGGTAACCATGGAAAGGAGTGACCTACTTTCTTTCATATAACTGTGAGGGGCCTTGCGTGAACTATCTAAAGCTTTTCAAGGTTACTTTCACTTCCATTCTGTGATTCTACATTATCACTGCATTCTTACTTAAATGTCATGACTTGTGCTAATTGCTAAAGCATTTGACCAAAGAACAATTGACTAAAATTGTAGCATATGGCCAGAGTTGTAACTGAGGGAGAGGGAGAAAAGGGAAGCTACAGTGGTTAATGAGTTTTCTATGTGTGACATCCATCCTTTTCATAGTTTTTGCTTGTTTCTCTATGATAATATATTGTCATCACCATGGCGAAGATTTTAATGAAGTAGAAGGAAACAGTTTGAAAGCTTGTCAGATAAGCCCTTCTTTACATAAATGACTGTTGCCCTTCCAACAAAAAATGAGGACTTCTAGTTTTGACCTAGAATCCCAGGTCCCTAAGCATGCAGTAGGCTGGGCTGTACCTTGAGTGAAAAAAGCAAAAGGATCTGACTACTTTCTCATTTATTAATTACTGACTGTTGACTGAACAGTCAAAACCAAAATATCCACCTTGATGCCTGAATAAACCGAATTGAATATTCACGACAACTGATTTCAGTAATTCATTGTCAAATTTTTTATACTAATTCTCAACTTCTTCTTTGATACTATAAAATTTAACCACTTCTTTCTGTGGTCAGACATTCTGTTATGTTAGGGAAATTAGATTTTGTGACAAAAGGAGCATAAAGATTATTTTTGATGACAGAACTGATGTTGTCATGGATTCCTGATCTGCTTCTTAATTTTTCTAACCAAAATGCATAGAAGAGATTCCTGATGAGGCCAAGACAGAACAAATAGGAAAAGTACCTAGCTAGCAAACTATGCAAAATCATAACATTCATTTTTAATTCCATGTCAGGAAGTTTGGTAGATGTGAGTCTTTAATGTCATGGGTATTTTAGGTCACAGTTGTGAATTGTTAATGTACGCAAAATCTAAATTTGCTTTCATTTTAAAATTAAGATTATTTAACATATTTCATCTTTGGAAGAATTAGTGACAAGCATTGCTTTTTATCCCTGTAGAAAAGTTTTCGGGTTGTGATTCTCACCATCTTTTGTCAGAGGTTTTAGGGATGATATCTTTTTACATCTCCTTATGGTTGGGTTCCCAAACACCGCCACTAAGCAGTTACTTCCTACCTTAGAACCTACTCACAGCAGAGGGAGCAGGGAACACACAGTTACACGAACAGATTTCTCAAACAACATCATCATGGAAATTGGAAAACTGTTAGAATCATTTCTACTCTGGAACACTCATTGGGCTTCATTCAAAGAACGTGACTTCTACAAGTGCTTAGTCCTCAAACAACACAAGTTAAAATGTGCATATTTGTGATATATTGAAAACTGTAGATTTATTTTTATCCTATGTTCTAGTGACTTTGTTTACACTACTTGCATCATTTTGTATACTAAAATATAAATTCCTGTCTGTAACACTGATGTTACTATGGTAATTTATTTTTGCAAATTCTAAAATGTTTTCACCACTGCAACCATATTTGTGAGAATTTGAAGGTACTAAAAATGCCTCTACCTGTAAGGGTTAATTTACTGGAAATATTTGATTCATGTATTCACCAAGGAAATAGTGCAAAACTTTCACGTGAGGTATTTTTAATACTCCTATGCTAAGCAGTAGTTGCCTGTAATTTTCAAAATCTGATTCACACTAAGCAGATCATTTTTTGTACTTAGACCAAGATATTGCAACGTGTAATGTAGAAAGTTTGTATGTACTGTTGAATTATTACCTGATTGCCAAGAGAATGTGTGAAGATATTTTAAATTTGTGATTTTGAGGTTAATTCTGGGATATTTGTGATCAACTTTCAATTGTAGCTGGGAAGTTTGTGGTGATTATCACTTAATGTTTGTTCTCAAGAAATAATGATTTTAAAAAAAAGTGAATTGGCAGGTGGAAGTTTCTAACCCAAAGGAATTCTGGGTTCCAGCACAATAAACTGTATTTCATCAGGGAGGATTAACTTTGCTTTTTTTTTCACACTTTATTTAAATGTGGGTATTTTTTCATGATTCTGAATAAAATGTGCATTTTATGGAACTTGCTTGAATTGAGCCTTTGTTGAAAATTGCTGCTTTTAATTTGGTTAAATAAATGAAAAACTTCCCAACACAACAATACAGAGGGATGGGTTTAGGAAAAAATCTTTTCACTGGTAGCTTTGCTAATGTTATTTTAAACTTTCATGTTTTTCCTCTGATAAATTGTATGGATATGGAACAAGTAAAAAAATGAAACACTATAATTTCTTTTTTTTTTAATTTTTTTTTATTTTGAAAAGAATACAACCAAACAAAACAAAACAGAGTAAAGTCAATCAAAACAAAGCAATGAACATGGAACATGACTTTGAAACAGTGAAAAAAAAAAAGACAAAAAACAAAAAATAAAGCAATTGATAAGGCTACCATAATGGCTCTTGTTATCTGCAGTATACCTGCCCATACCATCAGGGATAAGTAAAA
>RJWT010008500.1:0-26219 GCA_004365215.1 Cuniculus paca | reverse complement strand
GGGCCATATATAGACAAATTTCCTGCCAGGGTGTTACACATTTTAGGCTTAGTCAAACCACCAGTAGCATTCCTGATCTCAACTGAAACTTTCCATGACTGGCCTTTACTGTCTGCATTCCTGATAGCATTCTGGTCTTCTGAGCTCTGACTAGTATCACACATCAAGCACTGTTCTCAACACCCTACAGCTCCTGTAGTCCACATTTCTAAAGCCTTCTGAACTTACACTACAAAACAGTCCCAAAAGCTTCTGGAGCACATGGTCAAGCACATGGTACTTCACTCCTGGTACCAGTTTTCTGCATTAGTCATCTTTTCCATTGCTGGGACAAAACACCCAAAGTTTACAACTTAAAGAAGGTGATTATTTTGGCTTATGGTTTCAGTTTATGTTCTGCCTGTTGTAAGGCAGAAATGGCACGGTGAAAGGGCAGGACAAAGAAAGTTGTTTACCATATGATGCTAGAAAGCAGAGAGAGAAGGTAGAAACCAGGGATCAGAATATACTATTCAAAGTCAAGCCCCCAGTGACCAATCCCTTACAACCAGGCTCTACCTATTTCTGGACATGAAACATTTTGGGGACATTTTAGATCCAAACAATAACAATGATGATATGGAGATATTTGAGATATCATTAGATAATATTAAAATAACCCTTGGCTGGTCATAGTGGCATGTGGCTATATTTAGAGATATTCAAGATGCTAAAGCGGAAGAATCATTTGATCCAAGGAGTTGAAGAACAGTCAAGTCAGCATAGTGATATTCCATCTCAAGGAAAGAAAGAAGGAAAGAAAGGAAAGAAGGAAGAAATGAAGGAATGAAGAAATGAAGGAACTACAGAACGAAGGAATGGACGAAGGTAGGAAGGAAAAATGTAAAGAAAGAAAAAAAAGAAAATCTCTAAGTTACCAGGGTAGGTCCCATGTAAGCATAAAAACCTTTTCAGGTAGAAGACAGAAAAGCTAAAGAGATAAGATTGGAAGCAGGTGGCAAAAGATAAAAGATAAAAGAGAAATTCGAAGATTGATGCAAAGGAAAGACTGACTGGCTTCAAAAATGAAAGAAGGGATCCATGAGGCATGGAATGCTCATAGTTCCAGAAGCTGAGCATGTCCCTTGTTGAGAGTAACAAAACAGGACCTCAGTCATACAAACTTGTAAAACTAAATTTTGTGAACAGATTAGACAGGTTTGGAAGCAGATTCATCTCAATATCTTCCAGAAAAGAAAGCAGTGCTAACAACACCTTGATTGAGCTCTTGTAAAATTATTCAGAAGAGAAATTTCCTGATCTCACCAGCATTCTAACCTACAGAACTGTGAGATCATGAATACATGTTTTAAGCAAATGAAATGGTGATGGTTTTCTGCAGTAATAATAGGAAATCAGTTCAGTAGATAAGGAAATTAGTTTGATCTAAGTTTCCCATGCACAGTCATCCTGACTTTGGTTGGTATGAAATTGACATTTAAATTACATGTCAAGTGTCAATTTGGAATAGTTTTGTATTTAAATTACTTCTTTACTCAATGTGAGTCCTTTTAGTAATTTTATACAGTTTATTTTCTTAGCACTTGAGTATGTAAGAATATTTATGTCTTGCCATCGATAAAAACGACATCCTATCTGGAAAACGATTTTGAAATCACAATTCTTTTCTATTTTATGGAAAAAAAGCAAAACAAAATTTCATAACAAAATAATATGAGAATAACAATAGTTAACACATAACTATTGTTATCTTTAAAATAGTTTCTCAGGGTATGAGATAATGAGCATAAAAATTTCTCCAACCAATGTTAGCACAAATCTTCCTTTTTAATGAAGTAAAAGACACTAATAGTATAATTGACTTGTGTTTTTTCCCTTTCCCTGACTGTCTTTTTCCCTTTAACCCATTCAAGTTCCTTTTTCCTTCTGAAAATTTTTTTCCTATTTCACAGTATCTATTGCACATTTTAGAATTTACTTACTCTTTCAATTTCTCAATATGGGAGACAATATGATGTTTACACATGTTGGTCTGATTTATTTCACTTATGAGTATAGTCTCAAGTTGCATCCATTATTCTGTAAATTTCTCAAGTTTAGCCTTCTTATGTCTGAGTGGTATTCCATTGTATAAAAATACTACATCTTTTTTATTCATTCCTCAGTTGATGGGTATCTGGATTATTTTCAAGATTTAGCTGTTACAAATTGTGCTGCTGTAAACATGGGTGCACATATATTGCTGTTGTACAATGCTTTTAATTTTTCTGGGAAGATACCCAGAAGGGTAATAGCTGAGTCAAATGAGAACTCTAATCCTACTTTTTTGAGTAATCTCCACACTAATTTCTACAGTAGTTGTACCAGTATACACTCCCTCCAACATTGGAGAAGGGCTCCTTTTTGCAGATAGCCCTTCCAGCATTTGTTATTGGTTCGTTTCTTGATAATAGCTATTCTTGCTGGGGTGAGATGGAATCTCAATGTTGTTTTAATTTGCATCTTTTGAATGACCAGTGATGTTAAACATGTTTTCATATATTTATTTGCCATTTGTAGTTCTTCATCTGAGAAGTGTGTATTCATGTCAGATGCCCAATGGATTGGGTTTTTTAATTTGGGAGGTCTTTTTTTTTTTTTTTTTTTTTTCAATTCTTTGTATGGTCTTGATAGTAGTTTTTTGTCTGGGGGACAATTCGCTAAAATTTTTTCCTACTCTTTGGTTTTTTTCACTTTTTAGTGATTTCTTTTGCTTTGTGAAAGCTTCTTATAAGATGAGATCCCAGTGGTTGATTCTTTGAAATATTTCCTGTGCAATCTGGTCTTTGTTAATGAACCTTCCACCTACACCTATGTCTTCAACATTTCTACCTACTTTCTCTTCCACTAGATTTAGTGTTTCTATTTTAATATTTAGATCTTTGATCCATTTTGACTTTCAGTAAATGGTGATAGACATAGGTCTAGTTTTAATCTTTCATATGTAGAGAGCCAGTTTTTCCAGCACCATTTATTAAAGGGACTATCTTTCTTCCAGTGATCAAGTTTGACCCCTTTTCCAAAGATAAGGTGGCTGATTGTGTTTTTTAGTTGTGTCTGCTTCTTTAATCTGTTCCAATGGTCCTCAGGTCTGTTTTTTTCCATTACCATGCTGATTTTATCACATTAGCTTTGTAGTATAATTTCAAGTTAGGGCCTGTGATTCCTCCTGTCTTGCCATTGTTGCCCAGGATTACCCTTGCTATTCTAGGTCTGTTCTGTTTCCAGATGAATTTTAGGAATGTTTTCTCTAGTTCTGTGAGGTATGATAATGATATTTTGACCAGAATTGCATTAAATATGTATAACAATTTTGGGTCATTTTCACTGTTGGTTCTTCCCTTCTATGGGCAAAGGATATCTTCCCATTTCTGCTATCCTCTTCAATCTCCTTTTTCAGAATACTGTAGTTTTCAGTATATGGATTCTTTACTTTATTTGTTAGATTCCTTAGTGTTTCATTTTTTGTGATGCTATTATGAAGGGTGTGAAATCACACGTTCTTATTCTCATAATTTGATTTGCATTACTAAACTAGTACTCAAAAAGAAACAACATATTCTTTTCTCTTTCAACAGTCATATTTTTGTATTTGGCCATTTGTTCTTGAATTGTATACAGTGACTAAAGTAAATACAGGGTTTTTTCCCTTTTAATCTATAAATTACTGGGCAAGAACTGTTCATTGGCATTCTGAAAACTTCTTAGACTTTATACAGTTTCTCTTCCTTTTATTCTAGCCTTTTGAGGTTTGCTAATCTTAGGTTTTGTTTTATCCTATTATCCATGCTACAATTCAACAAATCTTATTTTATTGACATAAATCCCCCTAAAACACTGGAATAGTTTTCAAGCTTCTATCTCAAAACACTATAGTATTGTCACATTTCTTCATTGTTCTTGGAGCAACTTTTAGTTCTACTGTGGCATCAGAAAATACCACCCCCTAGTTCATCTTTCATTATGCTCTGCTTTATATTTTATTTTATTGGAATCAGTTTTTTTCTGGCATCATTTCCAAAATTAAGCTATTGTCCTTCTTGTATTTATGTTTTTTCTTCTTTGTTATGGAACAATTTTATCATTTATTCATCTGTACATGACCTGATCTTGTCTTAAACATTAATGAGAAGAACCTCCTGTGCCCTTATCATTGTTGTAAGACAGAAGTGTATATGGCTGGAGAATGAATTTTCCAGGAGAAAGATTGTGAGGAGAAAGAAATGGCTTTATGCTTTTGAGACAGGAGATTGCTCTTCACAATGTCTTTATATTGGTGAAGCTGATCTATTTTAACTAATTTTTCCTTCCATTTGTTCTCCGTTTCTTATAAACAATATGGTTATTTATGAGCTCTGTCCAATTGCTTTTATCTGTTAGCTGAAATATTACTCTAAATATTTATTGGGAGTCTCTTTGATGTCTTTCTCACCTTTGATATTTCTAGAGAAACTATATTCAAAATATGCAGGTCTAGTTTTGAAGTAATTCCACAGTAGGGATCTCTGTAGATCACATGCAAACCCTGATGTTTAATGCTTTATTAACCATTTAAGAAATATAGGAGAAAGTGGGATTATGGCAGAGGGTATTAATTGAGCAAACTGTATTCCATTGCTTTGATTCCACAAACAAGCATTCCTAGCAAAATATCTCTATCTTTGGAGATTGTCACAACGCACATTTTCACTTCAAATAATTATGGAGGACCTTTTATCTCTTTAATATTTCTTCAATTGTTTATGTAACTTTTAAAGAGTGGTGGAAGTGTATTTGATGGGCATTGTGTAATGGGGTGGGGGGAGCAAAGTTATACACAGAATTGCTCACAGAAGGCTAAATAATCATCCATTAGAAACATTTCATTACATTCCATGATGTTTTGCTCATTCTCTTCATGTCTTTATGTTTTACTTTCTGTATTTCATGTTATATACTAGAAAATATTAGTTCCTTTCTTGTCTTATAACTACTGAATGTGACAATTCAGTTAGCACATTCTCCCTAATCTGTTAAACTATCTCCTCAGAGACTCACATTTTCATTGTTTGTTCTCTTTGATGCTGCAAAAACTATTGGAATGGATGTTTCAATCTTAATGCTTCCTTTGACTTTTTATTCATATCTATTTCTAGCAAGAGAAGCATTAATCATTATAAGGTATGAACTTTGTCTTCATAAGCCTCCTTCATACTTTTCAAGTTACTTTTCTAAATATTCAAACCAGTTTATGACATTTTTCAGCTATGTGTGACTGTCATTTTTACCTCAAACTTAGCAGCTTTGCTTGTAATTTCACTATATTTTAAATGAAATAATTACGTACAGATAAGCATCTCCAAATTGCCAAACTAATAAGTTTCATAGGGTATTGTGAGTTTGTTTATATGTTAAGCAGCTCTCAAATGGTTTCAAAAAATTAATATATACTTCTCTCATTTACAATTTAGTGATATCTCATAAACTATCACAGGGGATATTCTGATCTTTGAAACTCAAGCCCTCATTTGCAAATGACATTTGCACTCTTAAACCCTTAAACTTGAAATGACTACCTTGCTCTTTATGAGACTAACAAAGGTGTACTGTGAGCAGTACACCTTTGTTTACAAGGTTTCTATCATATCCTTCAATCTTCATGCCCTTTTCTGAAATAGAGTATTGGGTAGGTAGTATTTTGAATTCTGATTTTAAAATAGACTTAGTCTTACTTAGTTGATCAACATTTAATTTGTATCTACTATGTACCTACTAAGTCTTGAGATTCATTAAATTTATAGAAGAACAATAATTTTAGAGCAGAAGGTATAATAGTTTCCTATTGCTATGTAGGAAAAACCACCCATTTAGGAGCTGAAGACAACACACATGTGTTACCTCATAATCATCATGATCACAAGTCCAGACAGAGCTATTTGTCTGCAATCCTGATGCCAACACCATTTTAGTCTTGACTGAGGAAGAGTTAAATTCCATGCCCATTCAGAATGCTCACAGAATTCATTTCTTGTGACTCATTCAGCCTCTTGCTGATTGTTGACTAGAAGCCCTCTAAGTTGGAGAAGTCTCACAGGTCTTTGCCACATAGCCTTCTTTATCATCATTGCTTCTTCAATGCCAGCAGAGGAGTCTCTCCTTTTATTCTTCTATGATTAGTTTTCATATAATACAATTTAACAGTAGATGCAACATGTCATGAACTTTGTCATTTTCTGGTGGTTCAAAGTTATTTGGAAGACTTACCGGCACTTGAAAGGAAGTACTGCATGGGGAAACTCACTGTGTTCTCTCAGATGTGTCCACTGTAGGAGGTAATCAGAAAACCTGAATGTCCTATTTGAAGTTGTATAAATCTAGCTTCCTTCCCTAGTCTTCATTATGCTCAATTGCTTCTCTCATTTAACTACTTTGTTATTGTGAAAGTTATCATGCTGTGTTATACTCTATATTCTGCTTTTGGAAAATTTGCATGATAATAAACACTATTTTGAGGATTTGTATTATTTCATTACAAACATTTGTTTCAGGATCAAACTGTACAAAACTTAACTGGTATTGCTTTAATTTGGTCCTATAAATAAACTTTACTTACATTAAGCATATTCAAAGGGCATTCACAAGGACATTCTGATACAGCTAAGGCTGGTTGGAGGTTAAGGAATTAACTAGAGGTTAGAAGAATATGGATTTCAACCACTGATTATAACAATTACTTAAATTATTTTAAGTTTTTTTAATAATAATTAAAGTATCTGTTATATTCAAACTGTTTAATGGTAGATGTCTTAATTGAAGGTCATATTCATTCTTTTTGCACTACATATATATCTTTACATTTCGATTTGTAATTTCATCATTTATATAAATCCATAGGGAATTTCAGTGGTTTTCTGGTTAAGACATTTAGAAAATGAAGTGCAATCCATTTATTCTAGAATAATTTGACCAGTCTTTACAGCACTGTGATTAGGGCAACTGTTTCCTCTGCAATGAACCTTCCTATGTCATCACAGTTTTTATTTCCTGCTTATTCACCATCTTGTCCTCTAGAAGATAGAAGCATTAGGAATAGTAAGACCTACTGTTTTACCCTATTCCCATTTAGTTTAAAATAACTTTACATAAAATACCCTTCTCTTCATCTTTTTCTCAAAAACGAAAACAACAACACCTACCTCATGTAGCTGTCATTCATTTGTCAAAATTAAATAGAAATTATAAAATGCTCACCAGCATCAAAAATCACATTGTAAGTAATCAGCAAATGGGAGTTTTGGGGGTTTTTTACAGTCATTCTCGAAGATCAAAACGGGCTGTGTTAGTTTTCCAGGCTTTGCTTAGCACTAGATATAAATTGGGAGAGGAATTTTCACTGAATAAAACTCGTTCTGTTGCAAAAGACAGAAATATAAGTCATAAAAATATAAAAATATAAGATAATAGTTTAGATGATTCGATGATATAAGAGTGGTTCTGAGGTTTAGAGATAGTTAACTGCTTGGGGTTTGATAGTATTGAAATTAGACCTGTATCACTTTTTTGTGTCTACTTTAATATGAATATTCATTCTAGTATGCCCTTTTCTCAAAATAATCAGTTTGAGCTATGGATACCCAATTCTTTCCAACAAACTTCTGATTAACTCTAATGTAGCTAATTTATGTCCTTTCCACATTAGTGTGACTATACCTGTGGAGAAAGAAAATCACTTCTAGGATTGTCCAACCACAGGAGCTGTAGGTGAAGCCAGTGCAAACTGAGGTACAGAGACTAACAATGAAATAAAATAGTAGGTGTTGAGTACAGATATGTTTAAGGTATATATTGGCCACAGTTCATTGGTAATACATGGATATCCATTCTAAATAACACTACGAAAAATCAAATTTAGTAGAAACAAAGTACAAGAAAACAAGCAGAGAAAAAGATTTAGGAATATTAATTAACATCTTCGGGAATCCTAGATGCTTAGATTAGTGGGCCTTCACTCAAAAATCTTCTGTAAATTTGAGCTGGGCATGGTGGCTCATGCCTGTAATCCCAGCACTCGGGAGGCTGAGACAGGCAGATTGTTGTGAGTTCGAGACCAGCCTGGGCTACAAAGTGAGCTCAAGGCCAGTCTGAATGGCATAGTGAGACCCTGTCTCAGAAACACCAGGGCTGGGGATCTAGTTCAGTGGTCTAAGCGCCTGCCCGGCAAGCGCAAGGTTGTAAGTTCAATCCCTGGTGCCGCAAAAAAATAAAAAATAAAAATAAAATCTTCTGTAAATTTGTACTGAATATTGTAATGATCAAATGAAAAATAATTTTTTTTTGTGGCACCGGGGATTGAATTCATGACCTCGCGCTTGCCGGGCAGGTGCTTAGGCCACTGAGCTAGATCTCTGGCCCGAAAAGTCATATTTGTAGTGAATTATTAGCTTAGGTGGTATCACTTATCCATCTTTTGTATCAGTGTGAGGAGACTACACTCCTGCTAAGAACATGTTCAGTGAGAGAAGGGGCACTTTCCAAGTTAAGCAGTGGAAAGCATCATGGGCTAAAATACGTAGACTTCAGTGATTTTTCTTAACGTCTATTGTGATTGTCTATGTAACCACTTAGAAAAGGCCATTTAATCTTCTTCACTTTAGTTACAAATTTGGGAGATAAATATGAGTTATTAATGGATTAACCTTACAGGGTTAATTAAACAACAAAATACAGAGACAGAGTATTTGTTGCACAGTAATATTTTTATTTTTAGATAACATTTTGAGTTTTACATTGTAGCAGGGTCCAATTTAATACTCTCAAGTATTAATTCATTTAATCCTCACAATGTACGTACAAGATGAATCTTTTATTATTTCTTCCTACAGTTGATGAAACTGAGCCACTGAGAGTTATATAAGTGGTCTTTTACTTTATTTAGAAGTTGCAGAGCTGAAATTCAAACCTTGGCACTGTACAACTATTATATTTAACTGCCTCACATCCTGCAAAGATATCAGTCATTGATCCATACACTGCTCATTAAACTCAATAGGAGTTTTAAAATGTTGAAACATGTAGAATGCTTGCAAGAGTAGATGGACTTTTCATGGGAAATATACTCTTGGTAGGAGAAAAATAGCAGTGAGAAAGAAAACAAATGATTTTCTTTTCTTCCATAATTCTGCTCACCCTACACATTTTTTTTCCTGGTAGACAGATGTTTAACGTGTCTTTCTGTTTCCAAACTTCATGAAACAGCATCTTTCATCTTTTACTTGAACTCTCATATAGGAAAGAAATTACCTACTGAAACTGATTAAATTAATTATGAAATATATATTCACAATCTTTCCAGAATAGAAAAAAAAAGTGCCTAACCCTTAGGAGAAATTAAAAACTAAAGTAAAATAGGCATCATTCAGAGTCTTGCCACTGAATAAGAATGAGTATCCTAAGATCAGGCAAGGTGACATTGTACTGGGTTGTCATATCATCTGTCAAAGGTCAACAGATTGCTATTAGGCTGAATGCATTCCTTCTCTGCATTCCTGTCATCTGATTAAAAATGTACAAACAACTGTTCCTGACTGTTTATCTCTGAATGAAAGTTCATATTTTAATATGAAAGAGGCATTTGGTGTAACTTTACAAATGTCTGAAACTCCTCTGAAGTCAGTGGGAACTGTGTAGATGGTAAAGATGAACTTAGACACAGATTAGAAGATGGATATGGACCAGTGACTTGAAAAAGGCTTCAAAGAGATCTTGTTTGTATAATAATGGATTTTTTTTTCTCAGCAGATTTGTGAGTTGACAACTGTCTGGAAAGACTTAAAATCTGATGTGTTAAGACATTTTTGCGCACAGCACTAAAAATGCCTCAGGGAAGAAATAATGGAGCAAACCAGGGTTGTGAATGTAGGAGTAATACTGGGAAGCAGCTATTACATAAATCCATTTTGTATAGTTATGAATCTGTTGTGTTGGGGGAGAGGTGGGAAGGGATACCTAGTGATAAGAAATCATTGCCACTTCCCCTTCAGTTGGACCACCTGAAACAGCATTCACGCCCACCTGTTCACCCTCTTAAAAGAACAGTGAAAAAAAAATACCCATACAATGTGCTTACACTTATAATTGTGCATGTCTGTGTGTGTCTGTGTGTGAAAGGGTACGGTTTGCGAGATAAGAAGGCAGGTATGAAAAGAGACAAGGTCTCTGTTTGTTACAATCTCCAAAAAATAGTTTAGGTATCACCCCTCCTTTGGAAATCTCCAAGCGTGAGCCCTAAACCCTGAATTAAATATTTGGCATGTAAAGTGATGATTCTTGCACTCCACTGAATTCTGCCCTTATAGTCCATCCATAGAATATGTGCCCTGCAGAGATTATTTGAGTAAACTCAATACCCAGTCAATGGATTTGAAACTGAGATCTACCTTAGTCTCTTTTCTGTTACTGTAGCAGAATATCAAAGTCTTGGTTATCCAAAAAAATAAGTTTATTTAGATTTTTCATATCAGAAGCTGAGAAGTCCAAGTTCTGACAGCTGAAAATATTTAGGTCCTTGTGTTAGAAAGCTCAAACAGAGCAGAAGAGTTTAGAGGTAATGCATTTGCCTAGCATGTACTAGCCTCTGCATTCAGTCTTCTGTTTTACAAGAATGAAAACTAAAGTAAACAAAACTGTGGACCACAATGATTTAACAGTTGTAGAGAAGTAAACACTACAAAAATTGCCGTCAGAGCAGCTGGCAAACAATGTATTACCATGTTAACTATGAGGAAGGTTCTGCTTTAAGACCTTTACATGCATTTATGTATTTAATTTTCAAAATATCCCTGTAAGATAGACAAGATTGACTATCAATTTACGCATAAGGAAACTAAGGCAGTTAGTGTTTAAGTAGTTGCACAAGGTTCTCAACTTGGGAAGAGGAGCTCAATTTCACCCAGACTGTGCAGCTCTAAATCTGCCCCTTAGCTACTGTCCTCCAGCTGCTCAATATTTCACTTCGATGTTATCGAGATCCAACATATGTTTCACTCTGTTCTTCGTCCCCATGATACAGTGAAACCCTGTTCTTATCCATGGGAAGCTGCTGAGGAAGAAGGATGTGAGTATCTGAGCAGAAGTACATAGAAGATAATAAATAGGAGATTGAAATAAGTGGTTAACTCTTGGTGAGTAAAGAAGAGAGATTGTATGATGCAGTAACATCTGAGATGCTGTTTGATGCGTGAGTAGAAGTTTTAACAAATGGCAGAAAGGAATATATCAGGCAAGTTGGTGTGAATGTGGCAAGTATTTTGAAATTGCTCTCTGCTGTGTATATGGGCATCCTTGGTATGAGTGAACTGTCTCCCCAAAATTTTTTTTCTCATTTCTGTATGAAGTTGAATTCACAGTGTTGGCTCTGGATTGAGTCAAAATATAGATCATATTTTTAAAGTTGGACTGAGATTTTTATGGTAGGAATTGGGATATGATAAAAATCAAGAGAAGGGACTTTGAGTATTTCTCTTTCCTTTTATCCACCAAAGACTATTTTCTGGACCAGGCCAGATGAAAAAACATATGTGGAAGTAGAAGAAAATGGACTGAAGAATCAGATGGTAACAGAAATGTAAAGAAAGGGAAAATATTTCTTAAGGTCAGTTTGTACCACCAGAATGTAAACCAGTCAACATCCTTTTAAACTTCGCATTATTTCTGGGAGAGGGTGGAGAGGTTCTTACTGTATGTGATTAAAGATTGTTTTAGTTGGGGATATTGCTCAGCAGCACAAGCACCTGCCTGGTAAGTGCAAGGTTCTGAGTTTGATTCCTGGTACCAAAAAAAGAAAAAAAAAAAAGAAAGAAAAATGAAAAAAAGAAAAAGATTGTTTTATTTTATTAGAGGTGGTGAGTATCAAACCTATGAGCTGCAAGTGCTCCACCAAGAGCCCAGGCTGGCCTTGCATTCACAATCTTCTTGCTTTTGTCACTCAGGTATGTGGGATTACAGAAGTATGGAACCATGCCTGGATTGAAAGACTGCTAAACATTGAACCTTTATCATGTGCAAAACACTGTTTGGTGCTTGGCCAGGTTTAATTAGACTTATCCACTCAATAACTGGATTACAATAGCTACTTTTTATAAAATTTTGAGGATAGTAGTTACACAGCTTGTAAAAAGAGCTACAATTCTACCTCAGACTTCATTGATATGAACTTAGATTTGCTTAAGATGAACTTTAAGGCCACCTAATATAGCATTTTTACCCTCTCTCTCTGGTGATGACTTTGTTCTGGGAATCTTTAGGTAATAGTGAAGTATGGATACTCATGAGTTCCCCAGTGGGAATACTTATTTGTTAGACAGCCTGCATAAATAATATAACTATATTCATATAACTATAGTGACATTAAAAAGTTCTTTGTGTTGAATACATTTAAAACTATTACTAAATTCGCGTTCAGATTACTATGTCAAAGGAATTTTCTTTTTAACTTCAAAACTGATTGTATTTCTTGAAATGAAGAATAGGATATATATGTCCTAGTTTAAAATTCTGGGAAACTTTATAATTGAAGTTACAGAATTATATTTTGAATAGAGAAAGTCCAATTTATTTAATCTGCTTACTGCAGCTTTCCAAGATAAGATTTGTCAGAAGGCTAAAAAGTCTTCTTGATCAGGGTAAGTTCCTTTAAAAGAGCTTTTGGATTAATTATGATCCTTTCACTGATTAAATATCAGTGACTAATCCTCTGATATAGTGGGAAGAGTCCGTGGATGTAAATGTTGGAAATTGCAGGGATAAGAATGAAGAGACTTATTTTAATCATATAAAGTTATGATCATGATATCTGATTGTACCTGGTATTGTAACTTGGAGGTTTCTTAAAGCTTTGTAGCTTATTTAAGCTGATCAAGGAGAAGAAAAACCTTTAAAAATTATTTTGAAAGACTAAATGGTCTTTTGGTAATTGTGTCAACTCTGAATAATATAGCAATTGGCATTTATTGAATACTCGCTCTTTGTAAGAGAGTGTGTTGGAAAGGAGGAAAGTGCCTATTGACCAAACCTGCTCTATACGGTTTGTTCACCGAGTCTAACTTTTGAAGAGGTATCTTTCTTTTGCCAAATAACTGAAAACTCCATTGGTTATTGGATTCTATAGAATCTCCAAACTGGAAAGGAGGCCATTTAACCCATCCCTTCCTCTGCTGTGACTTTAATACTTTCCGACCAGCATCGTTCCTTCTTTGGAACTATGTAATATTTTCTTAAATACTTCCCATTGAGTAATTTACATATCTTAAAGCCATACAACATTTGCAAGTAATTTGAAATATTAAAAGTTCTATCCCTACGACTTTTACCTGTTGCTCCTAATTTTGTTGACCTTCACTTTAATGATATACATACCGTTCCACATGAATTATGTCTTTGTGATAACCAAAGAACATAAATGTTTAAGAAGTTATATTAAAATGTAAGATGGCAAAATTATGTTCCATATTTACCAGAAAATAGTTATTTCAATAAGATACTGAAAAGTAAGGTAGCTTGCACAAATAAAAACAATTTGAGTTTTAACCTGAATTCTGATGGCGATTTAATAAAATGTATATGCCTAGTTAACATTAATTTCAGTTAGGAAAAGAAGAGATGGGGATTCCCACTACATAGTTTGGTTTCCTATTTGTTTGTACTTCTTACTAATGATACCATTTTGGTGAGTTCTTATCTCCCTTTTTTACTACCGTGAATAGTAATGCCAGCCTTATAGAATTGTTGTGTGGTTGTAATAAGATAATTTTTATGATGTACTTAACAACTAACCCAGTCTACAAACAATCTTCAACAATATCTTCATTCAACAAATATCCATTGATAATACACATATCAGGTATTTCATCTAAAGAGTGATTCCATAGATAACACTGTTAGAGTAAATTGTGACAGAAAAAATTTTAAAAGGTGTGTTTTTCCACATATTTTTCTGGCAGGACCCAAAGAACATATTTTTTTCATGCTTTGGGATAGTGGTCATTAGTTTATAAACTCTGTTTAGTTGCAAAACACTTATCATTCAGGGTTAATTACTAAAATAATAGTCCAGATAAGAAATAGTCCAGATATATTTTTAATGCCATATTCTTCATTAGAGATAATTTTTTGGCTTTATATCTTAGTTTTCTTGAACAATATCAAATCAGAGTCCTTTGTTGAACTCACTGGTTTATTCTTTACTCATTTTTGAATAAGACTCTGCAGTATGATGTTCATCTCTCTTTCTGTTGCCTGTGATGAGATATAACTCATTATAATGTTTATATATGCCACCTCTCTGTAGACTTATCTCGATACTTAATTATTATCTAAGCACCTCCCTTATTAGAATAAAAAGTAGTTTCTAGTCTTGACATTAGACAGGTTTTAGAACTTTTAAAATTTAACCTATGCTACCTTGTGAGTTATTACCAGTCCTCCAGATGATAAACTGCAGGAATGGCCAGTGTTTCCCTTTCATTGTGTTTCCATGGACTGTCCTGAGTATTTGTACATAGCCCTGCACGCATTGAGTCTGAAATTTTCTGCTTTTGGTACTTATGCAAGTAACTTGTATTTGGCACAGCACTTTCCATATCCAGGTTGATGTGGAGACTTTTGCTTCTAAGCATCTCAGAAGAGATCAGTTCATCCCAAAACTTTGTCACTACTCCTATGGTACAGACAAGCACTCATAGGTTCCCCATTGTGCTCAAATATTTAGGGAACTTTGTCTGCAGTTGCCAATTAATGATGATTGAGCATAGTCAACCTGAACCTTCAGTCAGTTTGACATAACACAGTAAATAGAACCTTCACAAACAGTAGTAGTAAGTCCCTCACCATGCATTGACATCTTGCTTCTGTATTTCACAAGTCACAGAAGAGATGCAAATGCATTCAACTCACAGAGGAAACACATCTTATTTTTGAGCTGCCTACACAGATAATATTCATCATTTCTCAACTAAATTCAAAGAATATAACACGAATATAATTTGTTATTTACACAGAAAAAGTCTATCTGGAGTTTTTTTTTTTTCTTTGAAAGAAAATGTTTGCTTACATGCTCGTGTATAAATTAGATCAATACAGGGACTGTCTTAGTTTGTTCCTGGTGCTGTAAACAAAATACCTTAGATTGGGAATTTTTTTTTTTTTTTGCGGCACCAGGGATTGAACTCATGACCTTGCGCTTGAAAGGCAGGCACTTAGGCCACTGAGCTAGATCCCCAGCCCTAGACTGGGAAATTTGTAAACAACAGAAATGTATTTCTCACAGTTTTGAAAGCTGAATTGTATAAAATCAAGGAACTGGCAGGCTTGTTTTTTGGGCAGGGCTTCCCTGATTCTAACATGGTCCCTTCTTACTGAGTCTTCACATGGTGAAAGGATTGAAGGTAAAAAGAGTTTAACAGACTCCCACAAGTCTTTTTACAAGAACAACAGTCACTTTCTAAACTCCCCACCATTATTACAACTGCATTAGCAACTGAGTTTCAATATTCATCTTGGATAGACAACAGATTGAAATGAGACAAGGCACTAAGACTTACTGAGTGCCAAACAGTATTCTAAATCTTTAAATACTTTATCTGATTTTTTTTTATCACAAACCTCACAAAGAAACGTTATTGATGGTTTGTTGGTTTATTTATTTATTGCATTACTGAGGATTGAACCCAGGGTCACTTTATCAGTGAGCTACATCCGCAGGGTTTTATTTATTTATTTATTTATTTATTTATTTAGTGCTACCAGGGATCGAACTTGCAATCTTGCACTTGCCAGGCAGGCGTTTACATCACTGAGCTAAATCCCCAGCCCATTCCCAGTGTTTCCTTTAATTTTTATTTAGAGACAAGTCCTTTTCTAATAAGCTTATTTATGTTTTGTCATCTGCCACCATCACACAATTTCCATCATAGCAGAGACCTTTCTCCACCTTTGTTCCTTGCCATATCCTCAGGCTTCACTCACAGAATAAATATAGTAAATATTTGTTAAAGGAAATGTCTACAGCATTTGAAATTATTCAACAGCAAGATGGGACTTTTTCCAGTGTTACTTACATCTGTCTTTTTCCTGAAGCTCCACAGTACACATCCTCCACTGTCTGATGAAGAGTCACAGTGTGATGTAGTAAAAACATATCTGGCCCTGTCAGTCTTGTCTAGAAGAGTGTGGGAAATTTCTCTCCTCAATACCATAGTTTATCTTTAAATATGCTTAAGCCTTTCCATTTAATAAGATGCTGTGTGACGTGGATATGATGATAACATCCACTGTTGGCTTACCTATGTGTTTTTGAGGGTGTCTCCAGGATCAGCAAAATAGATTGTTTCCTCCCATATGTGTGAGCACCCCACCGTTCCTTTAGGGTCTGACTAAACAAAAGGCAGAGGAAGGCAGGAATTTACCTCTTTGTTTCTTGCCTCTTGACTTATGTTACTTCATCTCATCTTCTTTGATCTTAGACTGAGATTTATACCATTGTCTCCCTGCATTCTCTGGTTTTCCTGCTCAGGATGAATTACATCACTGATTTTCCTTGATCTTCAGTTCATAGATTCTTAGTCTGCATAATCCTGTACCCTAGTTCCTCTAATAAATCTCACAGACATGTATATGACATATATAATTCATTTGACCTATGTATATGGTATATATATATATATATATATATATATATATATATATATTTGACCTTTATCTTGTACATTAATGGGTGTGTGTATGGCTATCCTACCAGTTCTCTTTCTCTAGAGAACCCTGCTTAATATATCAACATGTGATACGATCTCAGTAAAATAAATTCTACCCCTCTCCCTTTACCTTTCTGTTCAAATTCAAATTCAAAATTAATCTAGAACAAGAGTCAGTGTGGGTAAACTTTTTCTTGAAGGACCATACAATCCTTGTCACAGCTACTCAGCTTTGTTGTTGTAAAGCAAAAACAATGAAGGTTGATACCTAAAAGAATGACTGTTTCAATAAAACTTTATTTCCATATAGGCAAATGACCTGTAACCCATAGTTTACTGAATCCCTACTCTAGATTCTGACTTTGTTCCTGTTGTCTATTTGAGTTTGCCTGTTTCCTGGCTTCTTTCTGCTTTTACCTAATTCTCCAATTTTGTGCAGCTCCAGCTGAAGCCAAATCTTCCTCAATTTTAACCTTCTATTTCATCTCTGGTAGACTCTTCTTTCCTTCAGCTTGCAGTTCTGGCAGAAACCCTCCAAAGTGTCCCTAGGCAGCACCTCTGCTCCGAAACATACCTTCAGGGCTATTTTCTATGAATAGAAGGAAACACTTTTTGCTTTGTGAAAAATTTCCTGAGGACTCTTAAAAGATACTGCTTGCTTAACTGGTTTTTGAGTAGAGGTCTGAAAGCAAGAAACATAGGGTTAAGGCTTTGAGCTACTGTACTTCTTTTAGCAACAGGGTTTCTCTCTCATAGCTTTAATTCACATGTTAGTTCTGCCCTTTTCCTGAAATCAGAGTATCACATATTGCACCAAGTGGTCTGGCTGTAACTTTTGATCATATTTTCAATTTCTTTTGGCTGCAAGCATATCCCTGGATTTTAACAAGCATTGCAAGAATAAAGGCACTCTATCATTTTATCCTTTAATTCTCTGTGTCCTACCAGAGATAATATCCAATAACAGATATCTACTCACCAAAGTAGATTCTCGGCGAACATGAATGAATGTGGAGTAGTAGCAATCGTTTAGCATATGTGGTTGTGTTTTGTTTTTGATGTTTTTCTCTTATGATTTGAAGATTTGGCTAGTCAGAAGAAACATATGCCTCACTCATCTTTCAAACCTGAACTACCTATCAGCAAGTGACATCTGTAGTGTAGCACTAAAAAATCTTTTTCCTTTTCTCTATTGCTTTTCAAAAATATTTCAATTATTTTTTAACTCATTCACTCTCAGCAGAGAACCATGGTTCTTAGAAAAGTGCAATGTACATAAATAAGCAGCCAATAAATGGTGTTGAAATACAAATTAGAGTTAATTACATAAAATTTAACTTCAACAAAGTTGACTTTAAAGTTGACCTGCCCTTGTTGAATTTTAAATTTGAGAGGATCATATACAACAGATCAAAAAGACTCAATTAAAATTTGCTTACGGACTATATGAATTGCAATTATCTAAAGAGTAATGATAGTTTTCATCTGCATCATAATTGTCATAATGCTTACATAAGTATCATGTACCCTTTTGAGCATTTCATACATATTAATTAAAAATTCATCATTGGCATTACTTCTTATCTATGGAGGAACTTATTTTTAAAGTTCGGATAGGGATTTCCTTATGTTAAGAAATACTTGAGTAAGACTATCTCATAAAAGTGAAGTCAAGCTAGATAAAGTCCAAATTAAACAAAAAAGGATCTGTATTAAAGAAATTTCATCAAGATATTTCGGTTATCCAGTTTATGCTGCACACTCTGATGAGTATCGTACTCTCCACTTGGGTTAGCCAGTGAGTCAGGAGATGGAGATCAAAGAAAGACTTTCTGAGCTATTATCAATCAGTGTGAAAGAGGGACTTAGGAGGTATGTTGGGTTTTCCAACTAAGTCACTTGTTCTTCCTAACCACCTTCCTAACAGCTTCCAGTTTCTGTTTATTCACAGGTATGTTGATTTGTAGAACATTTCAAAGCTCTGCCAGCTTTCCAGGGTCCCAGTTCTGTCTTCATACCTCAGAAGAAAGTTTCTTGGCACAGCTGATGTAAGGGGACCTTAACTAGGTCTGGTTTTTCCTATATCTGCTATTAAAACTCTAGAGATTTTAGCTATGGTTCTTTTTAATAGTTTCAGTAAAATGGGATGGAAAACAGTATCTTTCTCTCTGAGGACAATTAAGTCAGTCACTGGTACTACCAACTGAGCCATTAACCTACAACCCTTCTCTGTGCTGGATCTTTTTATCTGATTCCCTGCAGGATACATCTTAGTATCAGGGCAAGATTAAACAAAGATATCAACTTAAATAATGATTCTGTGACTAGTTAGAGCTAAATAGTCCAGATAAAGACACATGCTGTTTACTTCCCAGGGAGCCAAAGGGTTCATAGTATGGAATCTTTTACAGGACGTGCACCTTAAATTGGATAACCATGGTTAAATAGAATATGGTAAATGAATCCACTTGGTTTATCAGAAAACTGATCATATTTAAAATGGTCTTTTGTACGTGTAAAATGAGAGTGGACAAGAGATTGTAAAAGATCTTTTCCAGGTTAATTTGGCTAGATCATATTCAAACTGTGTCTTATCTCATGCAATAGACAGATCTCAACTGCCTTTGTATTTTTCAGCTTTCCACAATTGTGTTGCACATGTAATTGCTATGACTGAGTCGGTGGTTATCAGTCAAGTGATGGGCATTCTAGTTATCCAGTTTATTCTGGTTCTATAGGTACAAACTTCATATCTATTTTTGCATATTTGCAATCTTTGATGGAGAGTTTTCTTAAAATTAGATGCTACTACAAATCATGTAAATTTCAGATGAAGAAATCTGGTCTATTTTAGAATTACTTCTGTGCAAACTTGTCTCATGCCCCTGTTGTATCCCAGGGTTTTGTAGTTGCCTCTGTGTTTGCTAGTTATTCCTTTCCATCTATTTCTTTCAGTGTTGACATAGCCTGTTCCCCTCATGTACAATATGTTTATGGACTTCGTTATAGGAGTTCTGCACTAAAATTGATCATCTGGAGTCAAAAAGTGATATAAAATGAAAACTCCTTTAAAATGACCTATTACATCTTTCCTATTTTTCAAATGATAAAAATGAAGATCAGGAATATCAAAAAGTTTGCTTAAGGCAATTGTTTGCATAGATTTCAGATCATGGCATAAATGGAACATGATAATATTTGTGTGGTTCACTAGGACAACACTGATCAGCCCAAGGACTAGAGTGAGTATTCACCTTTCCGGGCCTTCCTGAAGACTCAGAGATGAAGATCTTAGCACATTCTAGCTCATTAATGGCATGGCTGTAATGTACCATTTTCAAAGCTCTGGTTTAAATTCAGCTGATAGCACAACTACCTTAGTCCACACTGTATGAGCTGAGGATAAAAAGAGATATATTGCCTCATAAGTTATAGGTGAAGTTGAAACTTCATTCAGTAGGCCAAACCTCATCTGGAACTTCACAGATTAGTTTATAATAGCTCTTATCTCTCATGTGTGTTAACTTCATTCCCAGGATGATTATTTCATGACAGTAAAATGGTTAAAACTCCTGTGTTAAGCTCTTTCTAGGTAGGATTGGTGATATACCTCAGCAGGCACAGTGCCTGTCTGGCAAGCTCAAGGTCCTGAGTTTGATTCCAGGTACCAAAAAATACATACATACATACATACATAGAGATCTATGCAAAAAAGAGATGTGCAGATTCACTATACATCTTAGCTGGGCCTGGTGGAGCACGCCTGTAATCCCAGCATTCGGGAGGCTGAGACGGGAGGATCCTTTCGAGGTCAGGACCAGCCTGGGCTACAAAGTGAACTCAAAGTCAGCCTGAATGGCATAACGAGACCCTGTCTCAAAAAGATAAGGGCTGAAGATTTAGCTCAGTGGCATAAACACCTGCCTGGCAAGCATGAGGTCATGAGTTCAATCCCTGGTGCCAGGGGAAAAACAACAAAACAACAACAACTCTTTCCTAGTATTCCTATAGAAATTATTCTGACATCTTATTGGTTCTTAATGGAACATGAACCCATCTCTAAACCAATCCTTGTACTCAGGGAAAAGTATTCAGTGATGTACTTTGACTTCAGGTGTGTGATCCTCAGTACAATAAGAAAAAGGCAACTCCCTACATGAGTGGTGACTGGTAAAAATATTTTCTGCATTCTAAAAACTACATTTCCCAATTCATGTATCACTATGATTATTATATGCATTATATTAGTTATGCTGTTTCAAATTATTAATCTTTTTTGTATGTGTGTATTTTTCAAGAATTATTTTTGGAGAATCATGTTTATACAGAAACAAGTCTTCTTCATTAAAACAATTATAATTGCTGATATTAATTGAAATTTATATATATATATATATATGCATCTAATAAGGGAGAATTATTATCGCAACCACAATACCAATTTAGGAAATATGCTAGCTTAAGATATGTATGGACATTTTAAAATTGCAACATTTAAAAAAATTAAAAAATAAAATTGCAACATTTTAAAATTTTATTACAAGTTAAAATATTTATTTGAAGTGTGGTTTTCTTTTTTAATCATAAATCCTATGTAGTCACTTCATAAATACTTGGGATGCCATGAATAGCATCTGTTTTAGTGCATTTTAGATTTCTATAACAGAAGACTATTGAAGGGGTAATTTACAGAGAAAGAAAATACACTTTTCATAGCTTTGAAGGAAAGTTCAGAATCAAGACCCGAACATCTTTGGAGGGCCTTTGTTCTTTGTCATGCCACAGCAGGGGATATCACCTGAAGAGAGAGCAGATGTGAGACAGGGTGAGAACCAGAGAAAGACTACATATGGGACTGCAATGTAGGTCAGTGGCAGAGCACTTGTCTAGCATGCAGGTGACCCTGGATTTAAGTGCCACCACTGCAAAAATATGATTGAATTTTTTTAGAAAGAGAAAGCATATGAAACTGAACTCATCTTTGTAGCAACCCACTCTGGAAATAATGAAGCCACTCCCACAGTAGCAGCAATAATCCATTCATGAGAGTGGAGCTGTCATTTCATAATCATTTCTTGAAGGTACTACCTCCAACATCATCATAAGAGAAGTTACAGAGAAGAGAGAAAACAAAGAAAAAAAGAATGAAAAGAAAATCTCTGTAAACTATTTTCTGACTCATGCAATGTATATACTGGGGGCAATATTCTAAAGAATTCATTAGAAAGCAACAGTTGAAAGATTGCAAGCACTGAGCTATTCTAGAACTCTCCATTTAGGGGAAGACAGTGCATAGAGTTTATACATGTTGGTATTTACATTGATATGAAGTCTAGCTGTGTCTTTTTTATTTTTAATCACACTGCTGAGAAAATTTGATTCATTCACCACACCTCTAGAGAAAAGCAGGCTCCGAAGTTTCCATCACTTTGTATGCTGCCATCTTGGGCTTCGCTGAATTCTTTCTCGATCCATTTCAGTTCTTCCTACTTCCTTTCCTTCTCTGCTACTATCCTCTATTTTTCCGCATGAAGTTTTAGATAACTGTAATGTTTGGTTCCATCAGTTACACTTTGGAACAAGGTGTTATAATAATAGAGCTTGGTGAACCAAGAAACCTCTACCGGTGGCACCCATCTTGTCCGTCAGTTTCGAATTGGAAGTGCAATGTTAAGCCTAAATTTTTTACTCTGGAATTCATGTGTGGTCCGTTATAGTGACTTCATGGAATATATATTAAACGTAGATGCATATTTATAAGTATATTATTTGGGATTCAGCTTCCATGACTTTCTTGAGATTATTAAATTGGTTTGGTGATCTCCCTCAAAGAGTAATTACATCTTTGCTATAATTATTTCTCATTACAGACTTTTATAAACAAGAGATACCCAACTTTTAAAAATAAAATCTAAGGGATTCTAAAGCATGAATATCAATGTAAAGGTACCATCTCTAGATCTCTTTACATTTTTTCTTGTGATTTGTTTAGATTTTATAATTTCTCCATCATTTCTTTTTGTTTCTTCATCATTTCTTGGAGTGGTGATAAGTGAGAAAAGTGAGGTGAAGATTTCTTAATAATATTTTGGGAAAAATTATTCTATGTGTTGTCAGTCACATACCTATAGACAATTAAGAAATGTGGGTGGAAGCATTTGAATCCTTATCTTCAAAACTATGCTGTTGTATGATTTAAAATATAAATATTGGTTAATATCATAGAAAAAAAGGGAAATGAAATTGACTGTAGAGGTATAAAGGGCGTAACAAAACAAATCACTTCATCACCAAAATGAAAAATGTTGACAGGTAAGTCACCACATTATCCTAAGATAGAGTCATCCCTAAATTTACTACATAAAAAAGAAACTATGGAAATTAACAAGGAATTAACCTTCTGTATGTGTTACAATATATAGTTGCATGTTATAAAACAAAAATGGCACAATAATCCCTAGAGATGGGCTTGTCTCTGTCTCACTAATGCCTAAGAGACTATCTACAAGTCATCAGAACCTACACTAATGTTATCTTCTCTGCCATCTCATCAGTACTGCTCTCATTGTCAGGAACCAAGATGGTGCATTGCCAAGTCTACCTTACAATCATAAGATCATGAGAAGGGAAGAGAATATTCTCTCCACTTAAGGACATGGGCTGATGTTAAAAGCATTCCTGTGCTCACATCTCTTGATCAGAAGAGAGTCACATGAACTCATACATGACCTGGAAAATGTGTGCTTTATTCTTTTCGACTAAATGCCTTGCTAAATGTTCTGTAAAAGGAGAGAGGATATTGGTGGAATAACATATTTGGAAGTAGATATCCTTAAAGAATGGAACATATAAAGTGGGGAGGACAAAACATATATATTCATACAAGTGTACAAACCAGAAAAAACTCAGAAGAATTTTGTCCTACATGCAGTACTTGCAAAGGGCTATAGCATTCTTTATAATTTGTAAATACCATCATTGGAGATTAGAGGATATTATTTTTCTTTTCTCCTTTGGTAGAATGCACTTAGAAGTAGTTAAAAATAATACAAAGTATTTTACAATAATATTTAGATTATTTAAATATAAAAATAATTTTTACTAATAAGTAAGTATCCATGTAAAAGTTAAACAATTACCAACATTCACATATATGTATTTGTAAGTGGCCAAATGTAATAATTTATATAGTCCTTGCATATAGGCACTTGGAAAGTTGAAAGTAATTCTGATTCCTTTATGAATGCATTATATAACATTCTTGATGACAAGCAAGAATAACCAATTAAGGAAGCATTAGAAAAAAAATAATGGAGAGAGGATCAGTATAATAAGAATAGAAGTACAGAGTGAAAGGTGGAAGATTATAACAGTCGAGAAGTTGACTTGGGTTATACTGTAAAATACCTTCTAAACCTTGATAAGGAGTTTGATTACTATTCTGTAGGCAACTGGGAGACAGAAGGTGAAATAAGGTGAATATTAAGTGATTAGGTCCTTACTAACAATACAATTATAGGGATGTAGGCAGAGTTGATTCAGTTCAACAAAGGACTATTAAAATGTGAAATTCAGAAAGAGTTTTAATGCTCTCAATACAGAAAAAAGAGTGGCACATTTACTAAGAAAAGTGTCCTGGACTAGGTGTCAAGATAATTATGTCATTCAGTCAGGTACCTGACCTTAAATAATTTAGTTCTCAGAGTTTTGATGTCATGGTGATATTACTCTTTTGTTGTGTGTGTGCATTTGTCGGGGGGATATAACAATACACATGAAAATGCACAGATATTAAATGCCTTTCAAATTTCATATATATGAAACATTTTAATCATTTGTACAATAGTATTAATAATAAAGTACAGAGTAGAAAATTACATTAATGAGTGTGCGACCAGTGAGTTCTGCCTGGTCATGAGGCTTGGGGCTTCGCCAAGAGACCGGTAGGAGTTTGTGTCCACCCCGCATCAGCCACGGACATTCGGGGCATCCCTGGGGTCCTGCCTACCTGCACCCTGCCCATCCACCGCGAGCAGCGTGGCGGTGGCTGCTCCAGACCTGGCTTAGGTCCGGGGCGAGCGCAGCAAACACCACCTAGCTGTGCACCTTGAGATTGGGCGACCAGACCCATAGAAATCTGAGCTCAGCTCCCATCAGCCATGGACGTTCGGGGCGTCCCTGAGATCCTGCCAGCCTGTGCCCCACCGGTTCACCGAGAGAGGCTGCTCTGGGCCTGGCTTGGGTTGGGGGTGCGACCAGCAAATTCCACCTAGCCATTCAGCTTGGGACTTCGCCAGGAGCCTGGTGGGGGTTTGTGTTTGTCCCCCATAGGACTGGGCCATTGGGGCATCTCTGAGGTCCTGCCTAGGCCCCACCCATTCACCAGGAGCGGCCCGGCAGCTGCTTCTCTGGGCCTCACATGCACTGGGGGTGCGCACAGTGAATGCCACCTGGCTGTGCAGCTTGGGACCTTGCCAACAGATAGGTAGGAATTTGTACCCCTTCACCATTGGCACAGGAAATTTGGAGCTTCCCTGGCATCCTGCCTGGGTTCCGCCCAGACACTGCCCAGCAACAGAACAGCCGCAGTAGTAGTCTTGGCCGGAGCTGAATGTGTGCATTGTGAGAATCACCTAGCCTTGGCACCTCAACTGTGCATGTTGGATTCACCTCCCACAGTGGAATACAGGAAAATGACAAAACAAAAGAGCAAAATGCAATCTTGCACCTCCAGTCCTTCCCAAAAAAGCCAAAGAGACACAGACATAGAAGAAAATATGAGCCACACACCTGAAACTTCAGAAATGATAGCAACTGAAGTAAAGAAACAACTCTATGAAACTTTAAAGGACCTGATGCTAGAAATGATTTCCCAAGTAAAACAAGAGATGACAAACATAATGAAAGAAATGCTAACCACATCTAAAGAAGATATAGTTTGAAAAATAGAGGAACACTGCAAAAGGATAGAAACCTTGAATGAAGAATACAAGAAAGAAGTAGAATGCATGAAACAGATTGAAAGAGATATCCAGGAAATCAAGAATGCCATCAAAAGTTGGCAAAGCCACCTCAATGAATGTGAAAATAGAATTTCAGAACTTGAAGACATGATTGCAGGTAGTGAGGAAGAAAAGAAATATCTTTTAAAAATAACAAGGAATCATGAAATAGCAATTCAGCAGTTGCAAGATGACACAAAGAAAAACAATATAAGACTAACAGGTGTAAAGCAAAAAAAAGAAGGAGAAAACACAAATGATATAAAATCACTATTTAAAGAAGTCATAGCTCAAAATTTCCCAAACATGGGAAAGGAAACTGACATACAGATAAGTGAAGCATGTAGAACTCCAACTAGCCATAACCAAAATAAATCAACACCCAGACATGTAATTATCAGCATTCCAGAAATTCAACATAAGAACAAAATATGAAAAGCTGTGAGAGAAAAGA
>RJWT010008499.1:13351-26329 GCA_004365215.1 Cuniculus paca | reverse complement strand
CTCCTTAACTTGCATCTGCATCCCTCTTGTCTCTGCCTCCATCTTCATATGGGCTCTTCTCCCCATATGTGTATGCCTTCTTACAATGGCACTAGTCATCTGGCTTAAAGTGATTCCATCTAACTAGTTTTATCTGTAGTGAGCCTGTTTCCATGGAAAGCCGTCTCTACAGATACGGGAATTAGGACTTCAGTGTGTCTTGTCTGGGGACCCGGCTGGCGGCGCTGGTGCTGTACTTAGTGGTGTCCCTGGTGCCCCTCGTGTTAGGCCCCAGCCCTGCCTCTGTCCTCCCGCACGCAGCATCCACTGGGGGACACAGGTGGGTCCCTAAGCTGAGGGGCAGCTGTGGAGCCAACCATCCCCTCGAGACTGTGCCTGCAGGTGCCTATCAGCTTCAAGGACTTGGCTGTGCGGTTCTCAGAGGAGGAGTGGCGGCTCCTGGAGGAAGGGCAGCGCGAGTTCTACCGGGACGTGATGCGGGAAAACTATGAGACGCTGGTCTCCGTGGGTAAGGACTGCAGCTCCAGCTCCCAGAGTCTCATGGGACCTCAGGGCCCCCAGGCCTTAGTCTTCTCATCTGGGAGAAGGATGGTTTGGGATGTTCTGAGAGCTTTGGTCCAGCCTGGGACTCGCTTTCACTCCTGTGCCCTTGCATTCACATTTTGTGCACTGTGACGGGGTCCTGGGTGCCATTCCATGGGGTATCCAGGGGCCTCTGTGGTTCTTTGAATTTGGGTGGCCGCACAGGCATGCATGGATATGCAGACTGCAGCATCCGGCCACTTTGTGACGATGGAAAGGGGAGGCCACTCTGTTCCCAGAGTGAGCATCCCGTCTTGTCTTTGTAGGGACAGCTGAGCTGCTCCCTCTCTCTGCTTTCCTGTTACCCACGGAGCCTGGAGGAGTAGCAGGGGCAGGGAGCCACACTGAGGAGGGGCAGGAGCCTCCTGCAGGGGGAGACCCCCAGGGTGAGTCTTCCTGGCAGACTTTGGGCACCCCTCACACTCACCGTCCTCAGCCCCCAAGCTCCAGCCCTCAGGTGACACTGTGAACCCTGTAGACTCAGGCACTCCTTGCCAGCCCCAGCCCTCCCCAAGCCTCTGGGCTGGGGCCCTGGCACATTGTCTGTACTGTCTGTTTCAGGGAAAAGTGCTCAGAGGCAAGCTGGGGCACCCTGAGGTGCTCTCCCGCCTCAACCCCTCCTCTGACCCCCATGGAAGCTTTACTGCAGCCCCCACTTTGGCACCAGCCTGTGTCTCAGATGGTGATGTGGTCCATGGGGTCCAGGCTGGGCAAGGCCCAGAAGGTCAAGATGGCCCCCTTAAGAAGGGGGACAGGACTGTTACTTATTTTATCTTTCAGCAGAGTAAGTGTTTCTGTCTTCATATGTTTGACTTTGATCCATATTTATTTTGGTGCACAGTAAGAGATAGGGGTTTAAATTCAGTCTGCATATGTGTAACCACTTTTCCCAGCACCATTTGCCAAAGAGGCTATCTTTCCTCCAGCATATGTTTTTGGCCCCCCTGTCAAAGATCAGATAGCTGAAAGTGCCTGGGGTTGAGTCTATGTCTTCTATTCTGTTCCACTGATCCACATGTCTGTTTTTGTGCCTGTACCAGGCTGTTTTTAACCACTGTAGCTCTGTAGTATAATCTGAAGTCCAGAATGGTGATGCTTTCTTTTTGTTGCCCCCAGGATTGCTTTTGCTATACTGGGTCTCTTCTGGTTCCATATGAATCTTAGGGGAGTGGTTTCTAGTTCTTTAAATACTAAGTGAATAAATCAGACACATAAGCTTAAATATCGCATAACTTTTTGTATATGACAAACGCAAATTATAAATAGTTTTTTAAAAGATACGCAATAGAAAACAAGGAGATAATAAATCTGTCCCAAATGAGAAGGGGGTCCAGAGTTGGAACTGGGAAGGAGAGGAGGGAAAGGAGAGTAAAAAGAACTAAGATGTGGTAAGTGCAAGATCACTGCAAACCCTCAAAATGAATATAAATATTTTGTGTTGCAAACATGTACTAATAAAAAAGTGAAAAGAAAAAGAAAGGAGACAAGAATAAAATGGTAACCATGTAGAATCAGCCCATTATCTGCCGCTCATCCCACCCTGGCTGTGCCCTTGGGCAGGTCACCTGGCCTGGGCGCAGGTCCTCTGCTCCTCCCTGGGCATCAGTCTGACCTGGGCTGCTCCTCCGGTGGTGGCGAGGGCTACCCAAGGGGCTGGGTGTGGTGACACATGCAGAAGCTGGGAGGCACAGGGCTCATGATGGCCCTTCACAGGAGGACAGCTGCAGCACAGCCTGCATCTCACCGCCCTGGTGCAACTGGTGAAGGAGATTCCGGAGTTCTTGTTCGGGGAAACCAAGGGCACTGAGGATGGTCCTGAGAGTGGGAGAGCCCGCCTGGATGGGGACAGAGCGAGCCCGCAAGGTAAGGCGGACAGCAAGGGTGGCCTCTGGAGTCTCTCCATGCTCCACAAGGTCAAGGTCGAGTCCACAGTGCTGTGTGCAGTGTGCCTGCCAGCCGCTGGAACACACAGCAAGGCAGTGGTTCCTGGTGGCTGGGCTGTGTGCCCGTCTACGAGCTCCTGGCCAGTGGACATCAGAGCAGCTCAGCCTTGCTCCTAGTGGATTCTTAGTGCATCCAGCCTCCTTTTGGTGGCCCCACCCTGTCAGCTCGTACCCCACTTGGTAGGTGACCAGTGTGTTTGTCCCCGGTTGTGTAAATGAATTAGGTAGGGAAGCTGAGTCTTACCCAGTGGCCCATGGAGGCCCAGCCACCCCCCACCAGCCCTGTGTCCCCCTGCCTCTCCAGCTATCTCCCATCCATGCTGGCTGAGCTAAGGCCCCATCTCCCCGCGGGATCTCCCCACACTCCAGCCCCACTCAGCTGATAGCTGATGAAGTAGAAAGTGAGGCAGAGGTGGGGGAGCTGGGGTTGCTGGGAAGTGGCTTTAGAGCTGCTGCTTCCTCTTCTACCAGGGCACAACTGTGGCTGTAAATCTCAGTTTTCTCAGCTCAGTCATGGCAGTGCTGAGGTCACCGTCATCCAGATTATCATTAGCAGAACATAGCAAGAATGGACTGGGATTGCGATAATGTTGGGACATCTTACCAGTTGGCATCTCCTTCCTCCTCTCAACAGCAGCTGTGCCAGTGGGCACCTGCCCTCTCCAAGGCCTGCTCAGCTGCTTTCCAGACAGCCCTGTGAGCCAACCCAGCCTGGCCACCACGCCCACCAGCGGCTCATCCTCCAGTGGCTCACCTGGAGGTGGAGGCCAGGGAAGCCCCCTCCATATCAGTGAGTCTAACCTCATAGGGAAGGGGCCAGCCAGCATGGAAACAGGGTGCCCTCTTCATTTTCTCTAGGACTGCATTTCCTCTGTTACTAAATGGGACCAGCGTCCCCAGGGAATGAGAGAAAATGCTCATCCTCCAGTCTGCAGACCAAAGAGGAGGCATGACGCTTGGTCATGCTTCTCACTTAGCCTCAGTCCCGTTACTGAGGACTGTGTACGCAGGCCAAGGAATCTCAGGCCAGCAGGTGGCTTCCGTGTGCACGCCTGGTCTGATTCTCAACTTTCATCAAAGCAACGCTAAAAGCAAAAGAAGCAAGGGTAGCCACTAGAATTTCTCTGGAGTCTCATTTCATCTTTAAAACTTCTTGAAGGGGTTGGGAATTTAGCTCAGTGGTGCAGAACCTGACTGGCAAATGTGAGGTACTGAATTCAAGTCCCGGTACCCAAAAAAACCCCCAAAACTTCTTGCAAATTTTGCATTTGCCTGTATATCTGAGGGCTTTTGGTTATTGCTGTTGTTTTTATCGCTACTTTCTATTTGGTACTGGGGATTGAACCCAGAGCCTCTCATGTACTCGGCTATTGGTCTACCACCAAGTTATGTCCTTCTATTTAGATTATTTTTAAAAACTTTTTTCATTTAGATTATTTAAATGGAAAAAAATCCGTTTTCTTGAACTTGGACAGTCTTTTGCAGTTGATTGTAAAAAGCCAAAAGGGGTAGAGAAAGGGAGTTTTGTGCATCTCATTTGTTCTTTTCCAAATGCTGAGACAAACTGAAGTGTCAGAACAAAGAAAAGCAGAGTGTACATCTGAGGAGAAACAGTCAGAAGCAGTCAGTCCCACCCCTGAATAAATGTTCTTATTAAATATAGTTGAGAGTAGTACGGAATAAAATTGGCCCTCCCAAAAAACATACTCCAGTTTGCCTGTGGTTTTAGGTGTCATCTGGTCCATTTGCTCTGGGATTCCATGTGTCCTGATTGAGAAATAGGACTGTGGCCTACACGTTGAGGCTTGCACCAGATTGGGAGGCTGGGGGCAGGTGGAAGGGGCCAGGGTTATTCCGAGCGAATACCAGGCTCAGTGTTTCCATTTAAAGTGGAAGGGAAGAGGGGAAAGCCTGCCCGGAACAGGTTCTCGAAAGGACTTGTGTCGTCCCTGACAAGTCCAGTTTCCCAGGAGTTGGCTACGCCCAGGGGCTTGGGGAGCTTGGGAGATCTATCCTCATGGGGCCCAGATGTGGGGTGATACCACAGTCTGGAGCCTGCGCATTGCTTGTGTTCCCAGCAGAAACTGCTGACAGACCATGGCCCACAGGGAAGGAAGGCCCAGAAGCCCCAAGTGCAGAGCTGAGCACTCCCACCTGTAGTCCCAGCCAGAGGAAGAGCCCCCAGAGACCGGAAAGAAGCGCCATAGGTGAGAAGCTGGCTTTCCTGAGGGAGGAGCAGACCTAGAGCTGAGTGGGGCTGCGATTGGGAGGGGGAGGTGTTTAGATCATGTGAGGAGGTTGTGCCCCTCTCCTGTCTGAGCCTCGTAACACAGGCAGGCCTGTCTGTTAGCTGGGTGGGCTGGTGACAGTCTCATGCTGCCCTGTCTGGACCACACTGACCTCAGCAACCTTGTGCACACGCAGGAGTCTCTCCTGGGACCAGCCCTTTGCAAGGCCTCATCAACTGCCTGAAAGAAATCCTCGTGCCCGGGCCCCAGCGCCCTGACGCATCTCCAGGCTCAGTGCCTCCTCTCCTGAGCCTGGGTAGGTCGAGGCAAACTGCGGTGGACTTGGGGCCAGGGAGCCCACCCTGGCCAGGTGAGTCTCTGGAAAGCTCATGTTGCTGTGCCATAGCTGTTTCTCGGCTGCACGCCACCTGCCTTGATTTACCACCCAGGCCTCTCCTATAGCCCAGGTATCATGTGTCTGTGGGCAGATGGCTCTTCAAGGACAGGAGTTGGCTAAAGAAAGAGAAAACTCAATAGCAGACTCTGCCCTGGTTTCCTCGGTGCTCCTTACTCTTGCTAATACCATGGCACTCACCTGTCACTTCCTGTGGACTCTCGGCGAGGTGCTTAGAGTGGACTTTGAGGCCTGGGGATTGCAGTGGAGCAGGAGTTTGATATGCTTATAGGCCACCAAAGCCTTGGCCCTCGTTGCAGCATCTGCCCCATTACATATGTGCATGTCCGTGTGTCTCTCAGAGTCTGCCCCTCCTCGAAGGGCACTGTGGCTCAGCACCACCCGCGGCTTCAGGCTGCCCTGTGTGGGACGCCATGCTTACCTTTTGGTGCCCTCTCCTGCCCTCCCCTCTTACCCACCCAGTTCTGTGAGGTGCGTGGTTCCCAGGCATCTGCACACCAGGCACTGAGATGATGATGATGGCTCGTACAAGACTAAGCCACAGGGAGACCTGAGTTCCAGATTTCTGGCCCTGCAGCCTTCTTCGTGCAGCCAGAATGGTCCCCTGGCCATCATCAGTTAGAAGGACTACTGAGGATGCTGGGCTCAGGTAGAAACCCATTCCTTTTTCCCTTAGTGAAGACCGAGGCTGCTTTGGGGGACTGTCCCCTCCAGGGTCTGCTGAATTGTCTGAAGGAGATTCCGGAGACCCAGGACAGGCACCCTAGCCCCTCAAGAGCAGGGCACCCACGAGCGCAGGAGGATCCAGGGCCCTGGAAGAGGAATCCTGGAGGTAAACACTGGGCTACGAAAGCCCCAGATATGACACGTCATCTGGGCTATGGGTGACAACACACAGGCCCCCATCAGTATGCTGGTCACAGGCGCCCTGTGGGGATCATCACTATATATCTGGAGTGAGGCATGCAGGAGGTGCTTAACCAGTGCTTGAGAATTTTCCAAACTGCGTCTTACAATGGTGAAAGTTCCAGAAGGAAGAAAGGATAGTGGGGAGGGAGAGAGGCCAGACAATACGAAGTGGAGTTGCAGCATAGCACACCCGCAGGGCAGAGTTGGGATTCGGGGTTCTATCAGTTTTGGCCAGGTAGTATGGCTGGGATTTGGGGTTCCCACCACTGTGCAGGGGACGGGTCCCCATTTCCATGCCCACCTATTTCTCTGTATATATGAACTCAGAATGGAGCCTGGACGGGCTGGGGTGAGCCAGGCTTGCGGGCCAGCGGGAAGGATATGGCTTGGTACTGACTTGAGACAGCTCGCTGTGCACCTGTTACACCAGTGCTGCAGAGCACCCCAGGCGCCTGGGCGGAAGTGGTGTGATTCGGGTCTGCACTGGCTGAGAAGTGACCGTCCCCAGAGCCATGACTGCCAGGGCAGCAGAGGGCCCTATGAGCCCCAGCTAACCCTCTGCAGCCTCACAGGGTGGCATGAGTGCCAGCCTGAAGCCTGAGCCTCCCGGCCGCCCACCTTCCCACAGGACCTGGACACCTCCAGACCCCACCTCACCGTACTGGGCCCAGAGCTGGTGGTACACTCACCATGGTGAAGGTGGAGGACAGCTGGGCCCAGAGCACCCCGGTGCCTGCATCCTGCCAGCTCAGCAGGCAGGGCCACAGCCCCTCTGCCACCAGAGATACTGGAGGGGTCCATGTGCCCATCTGGGGCCCTGAAGCTCAAGGTGAGGCCTGGGTTGTCTGCCGTACCTCCCAGTGAGACACAGAATGCAGATCCCCCACGGGGGCATCTTCTGCCTGGCATGTCCCCAGAGCTGGGTACAAGACTTGTCACCTTTGCAGAAGCCCAGGCCAGGGAGCCTGTGAGAGAAGATGCCAGGGTACTCTCCCCTCTCGCAGCTTACAGGGCGTCGAGCTCACCCCTGGAAGCCTTGGAGGCTTGTCTGAAGGGCATTCCCACAAGTGCATTGTCACCTCCCCAGCCACCGGCCACTTCTTGGCCCCAGATCCCCCAGCCAGAAGATGCTGGGTCTCAGAGGCCTGAGCTGCGGCCCCAAGGATCACACAGTGAAGGTAGATGTGTCTGTGGACCTGGGGGGCTTTATCCCTGAGCATGTAACAGCAGGAGATGCCGAGGACACTGTCAAGGCCCCTCCTGGACCCCTGGGGCCTGCCTGTCTCTTCCTCCAGCCTCCCTTCTCTTTCCCCAGCAGTTTCCCACAGTCTTCCTGCTGCATCTTCTGGGAGCTCTTCTCCATGGGCCCCAGAGGATCTGTGGGGACTCAGGATTTTCCCCAGTACTATGGGAAACTCCTGTGGAACAAGATCTCCTGGTGCCACCTCTCCAGGGGCCTCTTTCCCAGCAATCTGCGCTGTCACTGTGCTGTTCTCTGCAGATGCCACCAGGGAGCCACTTGTACCTCTGGGCCCCACCCAACTCTCAGCTCCCCGAGGGACCCCTACTAGCTTCTCCTCAGCCAGCAGCACTGATGGGGACCTGGACTTCAGGAGCCCTGGGGGGAACCAGGGCCAGCACCCTGGCAAAGGTGAGCCAGGGTGGTCCACAGGTGAGTCCTAAGAACCAGCACGAGGCTCTTGCCCATCATCATTTTGTGCCCCTGTACCCATTGCCAGAGGCAGAGCTGGGAATACTGAGGCAGCAGTGTCTTGGGCAGGGTAGGGTTGGGTGGGCAGGTGACTTGGCTCAGCAGGGGCAGGACAGTGTCTGAGGTCTCTTAAAAAATCTATGCATTAAAAGTGTCCTTCTTCCAGCCAGAGACTTGCCTTTAAGACTCGACTGACCTCCACCCTAGAGAAAATGTTGTGAGGCCCCCATAAGACACCTTCAGAAGGATACTTGATGACTGTCTCTTCCTGGAACCTCCAGGGGAGTCGTCCTGGGACTGCAAACCTTGGGGATGCCTTCTCTGCAGGACCCTCTTTTGACCTTTTCCTATCTGAATAACCCAAATACTCTTGGTCCATCTGTCGCACAGGTGGACATGTGGTTTGTCTGCTTGTGTCTGTGTTCTGATCACATCTGTTAGGCAAAGGTCCTGGAACAGACCTAGGGCTGGGCCAGTGGGGTCCCAAGAGCCAGCCTAGGTCCTTCTCTGTGCCTGAGTCCTATCTGAGGGGAGCGCCTTGGGTGGGAGCTTCTCCCCTAAACCATAGCAGACTCATTTTAATGTTTAGTTTTTAGTAAGTAGTATCATATGGTTTTGTCCAAAAGCTATGAAAGGTTCTGTGGGAAAAATGGGTTTCCCCTCCATCTCTGGCCCCTCAGTTCCCCTTCGTGTGCTGGGAAAGAGGTTCCTGGAGAGGTGGCACCAGCAGACCCTGCCCCAAAGGATCTGCCCACGGAGTTTCCCACAGTACTGAGGAAAATCCTGAGTCCCTACACTTAATGGATGGCATACAAGGATGCCAACCCTGCTGTGAGTTCACCACCTTCCAGACTATCTGTCTCCTCACACAGTGTAGAAGACTACCTGGGCACCTTTCCTTGATAACCTCTTTTTTTTTTTTTTTTTTTTTTTGGTGGCCCTGGGGATTGAACTCACAACCTTGTGCTTGCCAGGCAGGCACTTAGGCTGCTGAGCTAGATCCCCGGCCCTGGCACCTTTCCTTGAATCCAGAACAATTTACTGCAACATTAGTTAAATCGAGTCTTATTTTCATATACTGGTATGTATAGAGCAGGGTATGCTATTTATTTTTCCTTTCATTTGGCTCTAAGCAATATAAACAAGGCTAGCTGAGATACTGTATAATCACTGACAGTTTCTTGTTTTCTCATATAGTGCTCTGTAAAGGATTGAGCACAGCAGGATGGCAGAACCAGTCAGCTCCAGAAATATTAACTGGGTACAAGCCTCAACATAAAGACTCCCCAGGGGACAAAAGTTTACATATCAGAAACTAAAGCAACAGTCTCCTAAATTCAATTATATGCTATCCCAATGGAGTTATGCAGGCTGGCCTTTCTGCATATCATTCTCCCTGCAAAGAGGCTTTTCTCCTGACCTGGTTAGCCAGCTCAAGTTACTCAGGTCGTTCCCGTCATCCTCACTGTCACTCATCCTTGAACCACTCGCTCCCATCACAAGATAATAAATTCTGGGAGAGGCCTTGGATCAGGGCCTTTGGCTGTATATCCTCACTCGGATCAGATTTAGGACCTCTTGGCTGCCCATAACTTTGAATATGTCTTAGTGTCTTTACTCTTGCCATGGGTTGCATTGGAAGTAATAGGTTGGAATTAACTCGCTGGGATTCTGATAATGTTTCTATGAGATTACAAATACAAGTTTCCAAATTACAAGGTGAACTGGAAAAAAGATTGTAATTTTTGGATTACAATATACAGTATTTGGATTACAGTATATAATATAGAGATTTTAATAACACAGATGGTGGTATCTGTGCCCTTACCTTGCCTCTTGTCTTCAGCATCTTCCCACATGTTGTCTTAATATTCTTGGGCCCCTAGCACCATTTCTTTCTTTGCAGCAGGGTTCAGAGTCCTGAGGCATGCTTCCTTCTGGTCCCCTCTGCCAGTAGCCTTGCAGGAGACCCGAGCCTGGTGGCTGTCCTGTGGTAGCTCACACCCAGCCGCTCCAGTCCTGGGACAGTCTCTCCCTCCTGACTTCTGCTCAGGGTGTCAGTTCCTGTTGCCTACACAGCTGTCACTAGGAGTATGACTTTTGTAGTGTGTTTGCTTCTTTCCTAGCTGAAGCCATCTGAGAGCTGGCCTGCCATGGTGTGTCACACTGGCAGCAAGGAAGTTTAAATTGTCCTCCTTTGAGAGACAGAGAAAACTTCTCCCACATTCGATCATTAGGGCCGCCAGGTGGTGTCATCCCTCGTTGCGATGGCCCCCACACACCAGGCTTCCTCCGGGTCAGCCTCAGCAGTCCTGACAAACATGTTTAGGGTCAAGTCTCTGTGCAGATCCCTGAGATGAGACAACACACAGTAGAAGAGGCAACTCCTGGGGTTTGAGCCTGAGCCATAGCGAAGACTGAGAATGTGTGACCTTCACAGGGTGCCCAGCAGGGAGCTCCCCGCTCCAGGGCCTGGAGAACTGCCTCAGGGAGATCTCTGTTCCCAGGCCACAGCCTGCCCAGCCGTGCCCCTCTGCAGCAGACAGGGGACTGAGGAGAGCAGAGCCCAAGAACTGGATGGCATACAAGGAAGGTAACTCGGTGGCTGCTGCAGCCACTGGGGTGGGGAAGGAGGCCTGGGAGTGGGCCCAGCTGCCACCATGCTATCTCCTGGGCACTGTTGCCCCCAGCAGCCTGGGGGCACCTCCATGGGGCGGACCCACCTGAGCTGAGGAGACGTTCTAGAGGCACGTGGGCAGAGTCCCACACCTGAAACCCAGTGCCTGAGAACCCCACTGTGGTGAAATGCTCTGTCCTTCTATGACTGCACAAGGCTCCATGGGGGCTGACAGGCCTCCTGGCTTTCTCTTGAAACAGGACTGAGAGGCGAGGCCTGTGAGACAGCCCACAGCGCACAGGGAAGAGGAGAGGCGCTCACTCAGAACCCCCGCCGGGCCAGCCCACAGGTCTTCCCCTCCAGCTGTGTCCCTGCCTGCCACCAACAAGGACTCAAAGACCAGGGTGCCACCAGGCCAGGACCATGGAGGTGGCCACAAGATGGTAAGGTGCCCTCATGTTTTGCCTGGCATGTTTTCCATCCAGTTAAAGTTGTTGAGAAGGAAGTAGATTTCCCATCTCTCTCTCTTCTTGTTCCTGTTCCTGCCCTGACTCACATCCTGTGCCTGGAATATGGATGCCAGGGCCAGGCAGAAGCGTCAGTGTGCTAGGAAAGAAGATGAAGTAACACAAGCGCCAAGAGAGCTGGGCAGAGGGCCCTTGTTCTGTTGGCTATTGAGTGTCTCAGGGAGATGCCGCCCCACGGAGGTGCCCCCAGGTAGCTCCCCAGCAGTCCCCCAGGTCTGTGCAGGGTGAAAGGATGACAGCTCATTAGTGTGACTGACTGGTGCTCACCAAACTGATGGCCCCTATGTAGCCCTGGGTGAAGGGACGGTGACCTGCCATGAGGGAAGGGCTGCCTGGCTTATTAGACCTGGGACCTGGCCAGAACCTCTCCACTAGCAGCTTCTGGAAGTTTCCCGGCTGACTTTCCAGAGGAGGCAAGGCTTGGCTCTGGCTTCTCTTCCTTATACCTCCCACAGCCAATGAGTGCGCTCTTCAGGCCCCACCAGAGCCTGTGTGTGCTGTGGGCCAAGACAAAATGTCTTCCTGTCTGCCATGGGGGATGGACAGCAGCTCTCTGTTGTTTGTCTAGGGGTGGTTGCCAGGCCCTCCCCACTGCACTGCCTAGAGAGCTCTCTGCGGGGGATTCTGCCTGCCAAGCCCTTGCGTTTCGCCTGCCTGGCTGACCCCAGCCCCAGGCCGGGGCCCAGCTCCAGCTCGAGCCTCTACAGCTCTGATGGAGAAGACCCGCGGCCAGAGCCTGAGATCTGGCAGCCGCCCCTCCAGGGTGAGCTTGCTAGGTGGGGCAGTGAGCTACTCTCTGGGGTGCTGCTCAGCACTGACACCTGCTTGCTTATGACACAGAGAGAGGCCACCTTCCCAGCTGCAAGCGTCCTGTCCTTCTGTCCCCTGGCCCCAGTGGGTCTCCCACTGGCAGCAGCAGTAGCAGCTCTGCAAACGACCCTGCAAGAATAGAGCCCCAGGACTGCAGCGGCCTCAGGGCAGGTGAGCTGGGGTCTCCTCAGATGGGCAGCTGTGTGTCTCCCAGACCGTCCCGTGTGCCCTGTCTGACCCTCTGCTGGCTCTACTCAGAGTCCTCTCTGTTTTTAATGTTCTCAGCAAGAAGAGCTGGGCAAAGGAGGCAGGCTATTGGGTAGGTGGCATGGGCCACACTTGCAAGCACCCATGCAGAGAAAATTGTGGCAAGGTGTTTGATGATATATGCAAACTATGTGCATAATATGCATACATGTGAATGTGTATGTATGCAATATTAATGTTATATCATGTGATATTATAGCATTTTTAAAATTTGACAGTCAACAAAAGTATCAAAAATGAGATTTCCGGTGGTGCATGCCTATAATCCCAGCACTCAGGAGGCTGAGGCAGGAGAATCATTGTGAGTTTGAGACCAGCCTGGGCTACAAAGTGAGTTCAAGGCCAGCCCAAACTACATAGCAAGACCCTGTCTCAAAAAGACCAACCCCTCCCCCCCAAAAAAACCAGATTTCCTCATTGGGAGAACATGTTTGAGGTGGTCCCATCAAGAAGGGTAGACATAGCTGGGCTTGGTGATGTACACCTGTAATTCCAGCCCTCTAGGAGGCTGAGGCAGGAAGATTGCAAATTTGAGCCTAGCCTCAGCAACTTTGCGACTTAGTGAGGCCCTGTCTCAAAATAAAAAAATTATTGTTGGGGAGCTCAGTATGGGTTCAGTCCCTAGTACTAAAAAAAAGAAGAAACTAGTGCCACTAGAGATGCTGACTTCTGCCCTAGGCCACTTTACTTCTCCATGCTGGCAGTGACCTAGTGTTTGCTCCCAATAGGAAAAGCAGAAGACAAGACGGGAGGCAGCTCTCTATTGCTGAGGAGAGAAGAGGGCTCAGGGAGTGCCTGTCGGCCTAGCCTTCTCAGCAGTGCTGCAGCCAGAGGAGGAAGAGGGAGAGGTAGGGCCCAGGGAAACAGGTGGGGAGGCTGGCTCCGTTTCAGGCCTTGGCCTGTGCCTTGTGGGGGGGCAGGGGGTACTATACCATGTTCCACATAGGCCCGGCACCCAGAGGAAAATGG
>RJWT010008499.1:0-13251 GCA_004365215.1 Cuniculus paca | reverse complement strand
CCGGGGCCCCCTGGCCTGTCCCTCCACCAGAGAAGAGGCCTGGGCCCAGGGCTAGTGAGGCCCCCAGGGGCCTGGAGCCGGGGTGCAGAAGACCTAGTTTTGCAGGTGAGCTGGTGGCTGCTCTGTGCCCTCTGCACAGGCCAGGACCCTGGTCTCAGCTTGGGGAGGGAAGCACCCTCCAAGTTCATCATTCAGGTCACAGCGAGGAAAAGTCTTGCCCAGAAGTCCGTTTCTTTGCAACATTTTATGACAGAAATTTCTGGGGTTTTCAGAAAAGCACAGATTTGCCTGAGAGGTGTTCCCAATCAATTGGGGGCTGAAGGGACTTTAGCAGACAGAGGTAAATGAACCCTGGCACTGTCGGGACCTGGCCAAGGCCCTCCAGGGAGCTTCAGCTATTATATTATACACCTTGCTCTTGGGCAGGAGGTGATGCACCCATGCGCTAGGTCACACAGGACTTGACAGGCGGCCTGTGGACAAGGTGTCCCACTTGGCACTGACTTTGCCTGCTCTTGAAACATAAGGTTTAAAAGCCCTGGGTCACCCAGGGTGCCCAAACCCTGCCGTTTCTCACATGGAAGCCTTGGACCAAACTCTTACTTTGATTAGAGAACCAGACCCAACGGGGTCAGGTCTACCCTGACTGCCACTGTCCTCTGTCCACAACCTAGGAGATGCTGAAAAGATGAGGGCCGAGCCTTGGTTAGGCACTCTGCCTCAGTCTGGGTTGAGCAGGTTAGAATGGCAGGGGCAGTGGCTGATGCTATCCCATGAGGCTTAGCTGGGATTGACACGAGCTCCCAGGAAGTAGGGCTGAAGGATTTGATGTATCTTTAAAAATGTAACTTAATATTAAAGTCCTCTTAGTCTTAACTGATGAGCAGGGAGAGGAAAGGCAAGAGGGCCAGGCTCCGTGGTTTGCATGTAACCAAGAGTCCTGGGTACTGAGTGGCCCTGGTGTCCTCAGCTGTACCCCCAGCTGTGTCCCTGGTGCTCCTGGCCTTGTGCTGTCAGGGATCCTGCTCTAGGCCCATCTCAGTGACCCCTTAGGGCAGGAGCAAGTACTCTAGGAGACATTGAATCCCAGGAGTGGCACAAGGAACCCCCTTATTCTTTTCGTAGAAAGTGGGAAACCACTATCTCTGGGAAAGTGTGATCACCATGGAAACTCAGTCTGCTTGATCCTGCCTGTCAGAGTGGGGCACAGCAGGCAATGGCTAGTTTTGATGTAACAAGGCTGGGCATCAATATCCTAAGGCCAAGGGCCGGAGATGTAGTGTAGTGGTAGAGGACTTGCCTTCCAGCACAGGCCCTGAGTTTGATCCCCAGCACTGCAAAATATATACTTATTATATATAATGTACTTTCTTAGACTGGAGCAGACTTCCTTCTGTTCTAGAAGCCAGGCTTTAGGGGATCAGGAGACTGAACACTGAACACCAGTTCAAGGGTCCTCTAGGTGAGAGAGCAAGTCCTTATACCCCACGAGCTCTAACCTTGTCCTTTCTCTGGTTTCAGCCAGGACCCAAGGGAGACTGCTCCCTGGGGACCCACCTGAGCTGCCCAGCAATTCTCCGCCTCCAGCAACCATCTCACCTGTGTGGTCAGCCACCTCCCCTTGGCCACTGTGCCCCTGTCGGAGGCCCCTACAGCAGGAGCTGCACAGCCTGGGTGCCACCCTCACTGAGAAGCTGGACCAGCTCGCTGCAGCCCTGGCAGGCCTGGCTCAGGAAGTGGCCACCATGAGGACGCAGGTGGACCGGCTGAGGAGGCGCCCACGGGGGCCTAGACCAAAGGGCCCAGCTTCCTGGCTATGGTCCCTTCCCAGGGGACCTCGCTGGACCCACAGCCCTGGTCACAGACACCTGCCCTACTGGAGACAGAAGGGTTCTAGTAGGCCCAAACCAAAGATCCTGCGGGGCCTGGCAGAAGGCTGCAGGTCTGGTGATCCCCAAGGACTGTCCAGAATGAGGGTTCCCTCAGTGCCTCAGCTGCCTGCAGATGCTGTCCTGCCAGAACCTTCCAGGCCCAGCCATAGCCCATCACAACAGCCTCTGTTGGGACCCAGCTGTCCTGCCGTGCTGTCTGGTCACACCCTCCTTGGACACCCTGGGCGCCACCAGGGCCCACTCACCCCTTTCATGCCTGCCGCCTTACCCCCGCTGCAGGCCTCTCCCACTACCAGCACAGACCCAGAGCTATTGGCTGCAGGCGCCCAGGTCAGCATCCTAGCCCAGTCCAAGGAGCCAAGGGGAGCCCTCCAAGAGGACCTCTGGGGTGGTGAGCACAGGGACCCAAGGTGGGGGGCCCGTTAACTGACTGTGCATCAGGTTGGCCTCACTAAGCATACAGAGGGTGCTGGACAGGTCCCCGTGCTCTGCCTCGCTGGCCTTTCCCACTGCTGGAGTTGGAACCCCAGCGGTGTCTGCTCTGGAGGCTACCATGGAGTGTGTTCTTCAACCACACCTCAGGTTTTCTTGGCTCAGGATCAGTCAGATGTTGCTTCTTCCTTCTGTCCCCTCCAGACCCATCCAGGGTCACTGGTGGGCAGCATACACACATACGTGTGCACACTACACATGCACAGAGTCAGCTGCAGGGTGGGCACCAGGGCTGCCCCTCCTGGCTGCCCACCCTTCCTGGGCTCTGCACTGCATTCCTGGAGTGAATGCCAGCCCCAGTTGAATTTCGGAGAACTCTGCCCAAGGTCAAGCTGGGTTTACTCATATGGATTCCAAAATGAAAGACATTAGCTGCTGAGGAAAGGCCTTGTCTCCTATAGGAGGTTTGGTTTGTAAGGCCTACATGGGAGCATGGCTCCCCCATTGTGCCCCCAGCATAGCTCAGGTGAAGTCGCGATGTGCACTAAGGCTAGGGCAGGTCCCACATAGGTCCCTGGGAAAGGGCTGTACACCAAGTACCATGGACTGGGCTGCTGAAACCAGAAGCCCAAAATCAAGGTGCTACCAGGGTTGGTTCTTCCACAGGCTGTGGGGGTGGCTGGCTGTTCCAGGCCTCACCATGCCTTTGGATGGCTTTGTCCGTGTTCCTACAGGTCTGTGCATGTCTCCCAGGACCCCTTTCATGTCAGAACACAGTTACATTAGCTAGGGAGTCATCTCATTGACTTGTTAACTTGATTACCTATAACAGTCCTCTCTCCAAGGAATGTCGCACTCAGAGGTTGAGGGGGGCCACTCATCTTGTAATGCATTAGGGGGCTGGACCAGGAATCTTGGGTTTGTCCTGAGGTGGCAGTGTGACCAGATGTTTGAAAACCACTTCCGCCTGTTGACTGGAAGGGACCTCTGTCACCCCAACAGCTGATACCTGGAGCTGGCTGCCTGTGTTCGCTCATCTCTCCTTCCCAAGAGCTTGAGTGCCACCTGAAGTCCTTGTTTAATCCAGGCCTCTGGAAACTGCCTGTACCAGTGGGAAGACCTGGCTGCTGGAGGCTGCGCAGGAAGTTGCTGTCTGAGCCTTAGGGACCTGGAGTGCCAGTCTGGAAGCCTGGGGTGGTGTGGGCCTCTGACCACACGCAGCTCCTCCTGGCTGCCTGCACATCTTTAAAATCAGTGTCGCTGGAGACACTGGTACCCCTCACAAGCAAGGGAAGGTGGCTCTGTCTGGGGTGTTCGCAAAGCCCCTGCTCCTGGCTGCCTGATGGGTGACTGAGCGAGCAGTAGAGGGGAGAGGGGTCACTGTTACAAAGGGGTCTTCTTCAGGACTACAGCAAATCTTGAGGCAACTTCCTGGAAATTAATGTTCATAAGATCACCTGAGCAGGAAGTTGGTGGAAACAAGCTGCTGCTTCCCTCACAGCCTTGCAGACAGCAAACGACACGCCATGGCTCCCCATTCCTGAGGAGCTCAGCAGTTGGCGCCTCTTCCAGATCAGTGAGGGGCAGCTTGTGCTGTAGGAAAGGGAGGGTGCAAGGGAAGGAGGAAGAAAGGCACCTGAGCAGGGGAAAAAGGGCCCCCAGGAAGAGCGTTCTGCCCCCAGCCTCCCATCCTTCTCTGCCCTCCCTGCTAAGAAGGTGTCAGCGCAGTGGGAAGGGGCCAGCAGTACGTTTGCATGGCACAGCCAGGTCGCTTTGCTCTGTGGCCAGCACACAGCCATTGGGCGCACACAGCCATTGGGCGCACACAGGTAAGCAAGTAGACTTAGCGTCCTGGCTCTTAGTTGGCAGAGGTGGGAGATCGCCTGAGCTCGGCACGACCCTGCATCCTCTGGCATAATTCCCTCCTGTGCCTGCATATGATAGGTGAGAGTTGGGACTGAGCTCCGTCTAGGCAGTGCAGAGCCAGGCAGGCCATAAACTATGTTCAAGAAGTTCAAGAGTAGAATTTGAATAAAATGTATAGCAAAAAGCTCTGTGATGTGAGCTACGTTCATCTTGCAGGAGGTAGGTCTCTGTGTCCTGTGGCTGCCACAGCTGCTCACTGAAGCCTGGAATCTTCGGTGCACAATCTATATGCAGTTTGGATCCTTGGTACCATGTCCAGCTCCAGCTCCTGTCCAGAAGAGGTCTGGGGAAGAAATAAGACCTTTCTATATTGGAGGACCAGGGTAAACGAGTTCAGGAGCCTGGGGTGTGGGGCAGAGAAGGCTCCAGGTCTGTCGCTATCCTGGGAAGTGGCTGAAGAACAGGCCACTACTAGATGACCTGAGTGCAGACCTTCCCCCAGCTCACGAGTTCCACTGCCAGCCTGAGTCCTGGTTCCCCGTGAGGCAGCAAAGCAGGAAGGTCCTGCTTCAGATGTGAGTGTGCTCCTTATGTCCCCACTGACCCCAGGCCACCTCTAGGGCTCTGATGGAAGGGAGCCTGTATTAGGGGAGTGTGGGGCCCATGATTCACTGCCTGTGAAGGCCTGTGATTCAGTGCTGCCTCACGAAGGAGCTTGGTGTGCTGGAAGGCCAGTGCCAGACCCCATTTCAGAGGGAGAGATCTGGCAGAAGAGAGGGCTCTAAGCCATCTGCAATAAAGGGGAAGAAATTACAAAGCAAAGCTACAACTAGCAACAGAAAAGGGCTGAGAAGTCACAAAGTGGCCCCTCCTATCACTTCACACAGGTCTAAGGACTGCTTGCATCAAAGACTGCTGTCTTACGAAGTCATCCCGTGTATGTCACCAGGTACTGAGCATGTGCCTTAGTATTGCCAGGTCCCTCCTGGAGTGGAGCTTGAGCTTGTGCCACCTTGCTGGGAGGTGGGGACAGGGAAGTGTCCTTCTGATACTCCCTGCTGGCTGCAGAGCCCATACCTTTGCCTCACGTGCTGGGCCTCCCACCTGCTGTCTGCCACTTGGGCCAACAATCCTGTTGCTCACCAGGTTCTCTCACAGCACTGAGTCTCTGACCAGCTTCAACTGCTCTGAACTCCTAACATACCTGAGCCCAACTTCCTTTCCTGTTTTCCTGCCAGAAGTATTCTCCCTCCAGTACCCAATTTCATTTGTCAAAGCCCAGTGTTCCCAACTCCACCTGGCAGGAGGGAGAACAGCAGCAGTGATGGCCCGCGTTTATTAACCTCTCACTGTCTGGGAAGCAGTGGGAAGGGTGTTGAGGTGTTGACTCGCAGCAATCTTGTGAGGTAAAATTTACTACCTCTACTTAATAGGCTCAGAATTTAAGCATCCCAGCAGTTCAGTAGCTTGTCCCAATTTGCACAGCCTAGAAGTAGAACACTTAAAATCCAGGTCTGTTTCTACATCCCTTATTTTCAGCTGCTCTCTGTTGCCCTCTTCAGTTCATTTAGCCTGACCTGTGTTTGCATTCTATGCTGTTTCACATACGTAATTCTAGTTACTAAACAACCGGTGCTCCATGTCACTGAGGCACCGTATTTGATTTAGACATCTTTTTACTGTGTGGCATTTGGCTGACAGTGAAGAACTCTGTGCCCGTGGTTTGGTCCCTAGTTTGAAATCCCCAGAAATAAGATCACCAATTACGTACATGTTAGGAATCTGGATAGGGAAAGTCAAATTGCTTCCCAAAAGAATTTTCTCGTTAACTATAGAACTGTATTAATTCTACAAGTTATATCAAGTGATGAAATTGATAATTTTTCTTTTAAACCTACAGAAAATGTGAAAGAATTGTACAACGTATACACACACAGCGACACTTTGCCTATAATTCATCAGTATTATTAAACAGTTTCTCTCCCTTTCTTCCTCATATATAGATATCTTCTATTTGCTGAACTATATGCAGATATATTGTAGGCATCATGACACTTCATTCTTAAATACTTCCTAAGAGCAATACACAGTCACATACATCCTAGGAGAAATAATTTTATACATAATCATACTACTATCACTCCCAAGAAACTTTACATATATGCATATGTCATTGTACATTTCATAGTTAATGTTCAAATTTCACCAGTTGTCCTAATAATTATTTTATAATTTCTTTCTGTTCAGGTTTCAACTTGATTGCCATCTCTCTTCCACTTTTAATCTGCAACCATCCCCTATCCTTTGTTTTTTTTTTCATAACATTAAAATTGCTTAACGGGTCAGAGCACTTGTCTTGTACAATGTCCCATTGGATTTATCTAATTGTCCAGTGTCCAATTGGATTTATCTAATTGTTTCTTCATGAATAGATTCAGTTTAAACATTTTTAGCAAAAATACTACACAGATGATTATCTAATACTTCATACTGTTTCATGTCAGGAAGTGTTACGGCTTCCATGTAAAGTGCATCCCAAAGATTCATGTATTGAGGATATTAACCAATTGGTAACTAGTTCATCGTTGAGTTCACAGCAGAATGGTTTATAAGAGGTGGGGCCCAGTTGGAGGAAGTAGGACGCTGGAAGCATGACTTTGGAGGGTATGTCTTGTCTCATGACTCCTCCCTCCCTCTCTGGCTCTTCCTTTCTCTTTTTCTGCTTCCTAACTGCTGTGAGCTCAGCAGCTTTCCTCCACCATGCCCCTCCACTGTGATGTTTCTGCCATCCAGCCAAGGACTGAAACCTTTGAAACTGCCAGCCAAAATAAAGTCATCACCTTTAATGCCAGGTATTTTGTCTCAGCAACACAAAGCTAATACAGAAAATTGATGCCAGAAGTGGGGTTGATGCTGTGACTACCAGACCATGTGATTCAGAACCTTTGGGGACTGGCTTGTGGGAGAAGTTTGCAAAGGTTTGGAGATGCAGGCCACAGATATAAGTGGAGGATAATGGAAATTTTGAGCTCAGAAGGCCATAATACTGATAGGAATGTGGACAGTAAAGACTGTGCCCATGAGGTTTCAGAAGGGAATAAAAACTCTATTGGGAACTGGACTAGAGGATATGAGTGCTATGTTCTGACAAAATGTATATTTTGTCCATACCCTAAGACTGAGTATAAGGCTGAGTTTAAAGGCAATGGGCTACTTAATCTGGTAAAGAAAATTTCAAGGCAGAACAACATCCAGGCTGTGACATGGATATTGATGTCTGCTTTTAGCCATACTTATAGAAAGAATTCTGAACAAAGAATATTTGAAAAATATTTTCTTTGGCCTGAAAAGAAGCAAGTGTAAAGTTGAGGTCTGAAGAGTTATGATTGCTTAAGAGATTAGGACTGTTAAAAAGTAGCCAAATAGCCAGGCTTGGTGGCGCAGGCCTGTAATCCCAGCACTTGGGAGGCTGAGACAGGAGGATCGTTGCGAGTTTGAGATCAACCTGGGCTACAAAGTGAGCTCAAGGCCAGCCTGAACGGCATAGTGAGACCTTGTCTCGCAAAAACAAGGGCTGGGGATTTAGCTAAGCAGCCTAAGTGCCTGCCTGGCAAGCGCAAGGTTGTGAGTTAAATCCCCAGTGCTGCAAAAAAAAAAAAAAAAGTAGCTAAATACTTTGCACTGGGGATATTAGGAAAGATGCCTTGAGAGCATCTCAGAAATGAACCAAAGCCTCACTTCATAAGCTCAAATCTATAAAAGTTTAAATGCCTTTGAAAGACTTTGCTTCAAGAAAAGAGCCCCAGGGTGCCCTGCTCACTCTGGGCTGCCTAGGGCAGCTTTCTCTGAGTTCAGCTATGCATGCCTTCAAAGGCCTCTGTAGCCATGGTCCAAGAGGGCCCAGTTCCTCTCAAACTGGCAGCAGATGTTGGTTTCATCCACATAATACTGGTTTTGTAGGGATGCAGAATGCAAGAGTTACAGGTTCATAGAGGTACACATACCCAGATTTCAAAGGAAGTCCTGGGAGGCCAGGTGATATGTAACAGGGTCAGACTCCCTGCTGGGAGCCCCTGAGAGTGAACAGAGAGGCTGAAGCTATATTGAAGACCCCAGGAAACTGGAGATGTCAGGAGGATAGAATGTATGCAAAAGAAACCTGCCAACTGCAAATCAAACCAGCCCCAGAGAGGGGTCATATGCAAGCAGCAAGGTCACGGGACAGGGCTGCACAAGCCCTTTGGAACTCATATCTCACCACCATGTGCTCCAGATGCTAGATGTGGAGCTACAGGATTTAATGTGTGGCCTGCTGGGTTTTCATCTCACTTTGGTCTGATTTCTTACTATTCCCCTATTCCTCCCCTTTGGAATGAAAATGTTTACCCTGTCTCATTGTGCCTTATGAATATGTAACCTTTTTATTTTTAAGTGAACTCTGCTTCTTGCTCTTGGTTCTCACTGTTAGTATGGGTAAAATCAGACAGCAACACCTAATGCCAGTTTGCTTTGAGTCTCAAAATAGACTTTGGACTTGGACTTTTGAGCATTGCTGGAGCTACTGAGATTTTGAGGGCTCTCAGAAATGGCAAGATGCATCTTGTACTATAGGATGAACATAAGAGTTTAGGGACCAAGGGTGGAATGTTATAGTTTGAGTATGAAATATCCCTCCACAGACCCATGTATTGAAGATACTGGCAACTTAGTGATTAATCCACTGATGAGTTCATAGCAGACTAGATCATTATCAATTAGAGCCCAGTAAGACAAAGAGGAACACTGGGGGCACAATTTTAGGAGCATATATTCTTCCTGTCTCCTCCCCTCTGGTTCTTTCTTCTCTCTGTTTCCTGGCTGCCATGAGCTGGACGGCTTTCCCCCACCATCCTTTTCTGCTGTGATGTTTCTGCCTTGGAGCCAAACAACCACAGACATAAACTTCTAAAACCATGAGCCAAAATAAATCTTTCCTCCTTTAAATTGTACATATCAGGTATTTTGTCCTAGCAATGGAAAAATGAATAATAGACTAATACAGAAAATATATCTGTATGTATATCTATCTCTATGTGAGAGATGGGTACTATACTTGTCTCATTATTGGTGATGATAAATGCAGTCACTCAATTTCCATGATACACACATTTTCTGCCTTTAACGATGCTTTTTCCCTTTGTAACTGTCCCTTTGTATCAGTTTGGCGATATTTTGAGACTGTGACTGTTCTGCTCCCCAAAACTCACTCAGCAGTTCCAGCATCCATTGATAATCACTGCTTCAGTGAGTTGTTACATTGGTGGTTGCAAAAGTACTATTTTAAAGTTTTATCGTTCCCTGTATATTTATTAGTTCCATCTTCTGTAAACAACTTTCCTAACCACCACCTCCCTTTTGGTATCCCCACAAACTCATGGCTCCTTGTACGCTTTTGTTATTCTTTTTGATGCTCCAGTTACCCAGAATTTGGCCAGTTGCATATCAAGCTGGTTCCCTGTTATACCACTCTTTGGAAGAAAAAAAACAAAAAAACACCTCACTTCCCAGCACAAAAAGAATTCAGTTTTCCCTTGTACTTTTTCATGCTCCAGACTTCGAAGCAACCATTTCCTTTGAGGTTTATTCCATTCTGGTGGGAACAGTATTCAAAATCAAATGTTGAGTGTGCAGACTTCAACAGGTATGTCATTGCTTCTGAAGGGACCTGTTATAGGCACTTATGTTCTGAATCTTGGGCTATTGCTAGTTCACTGCCTCAAATATTAGTCTTAATATTAGAGCCCAAATAGCAGTGCCAAGATTTGAAGGTGCTTAAGCAACCCATAATCTCTATAAGGTCCCTTTTAACAGTTCCTTGATGCCCTTATTCTTTGCTAAGCTCCATGAATACTTTAAAACCTTATATAAAATGTACAGAAACTCATCTGTAGAAACCTTTGCCATTTTTACTCATCAGTGCCATTGAAACTTACACCACCCTTGAAATTAAATACAATCTTCTCCTTTGACCACCTTATTAAAACTACAGTGCCCACCATAATCCTCCTTCCATATCCCTGTGCCCCACTTTAATTGCCTCCATAGCATTAGCTAACAAGCTACTATTTTATTTACTTGTTTTGATTATTTGTGTTTCCTATAGAATGTAAAATCTCTGAGGACAAAGATTCATGGTCACTTGATCTAGTCCTGCACTCCAGCTGCTACAGCATTGGCTAGTACATGTCTAACAAACTGAATCTAAAAAACAAGGGTGAGTTAGCTAAGCAAATAATTCTTCTACCTACTAAAAATCCGAAGATGCCACTGATGAGCCCTAGAGCAGGTACTCTCCCTGGCAATGAGAAACTGTGAGGTTAGCTGGAACCCATAGCCCCTGATGAAGGCAAGTTCATCAACATCTCCAGGGGCTCCAGGAAGGGGGCTGCTTTGAGAACTTTGTGTGATGCTTAATCTTAATTGTCACCTTGTACAATATCTTAGAACCCCTTTGGTCCAGTGTCATCAAATCTCCTGTGCTGACTTCCAAGATGAACTTCCCAACTGGGTGCCCACAGTCTGCAACCCCAACAGGATTCATGGGGCTGATCTCTGTGCACGCACACACACACCCATGGCCTCTCATCCCAGGAAGCCAACTTTCCCCTCTGGGCGTGAGGCCTCCGAGATGCCTCACTTACGTGACCGAAAACGCCTCAAACTTGATTACATCTGACACTCTCAATTAAAACCAGCCTCCTCTGGGAGGGAAGCTGTGTTCACATCACTGCTTCCTGTGAACAGAGCAGGCCTGCTGAAGGTTATGTCATTGGCACTGTCTAGACTGTCGGGGCTTATGGGCACCCACCATGTGTGGTCTGCTTTCCCAAGCTCCTCCTGGGAGTGGCGTCCTCAAGCCCGACACAAGTCTCTGGTGGGCAATTTTCCCTGCGCAATCCTTCCAGCTGCTCTTAGTCTCACTTTTTGTTCTCTCGACACCATGGCTCTTACTTTGGGCTTTCTCATCTTGGCTGTGAGCTCTGTTCCAGAGAATGTCTTAGAACCCTCATGGAAGAGGCTTTTCCTCTGTTCTGCTTAGCAACACTGAAAAGTGATACCCACGCCTGAATGCTGAAGACGAACAAAAAGGCTGGTTATAATCCATCCACTCTCTCCGAGTTAGGCTAGCTGTGTGGACCTGCTTCTCCACTTCAGTACACACACACGTCTCTCAGGCACCCAGGGGTGCTGGTGGGAGGGTACCCAAGCAGATGGCCTCACGGTACTCTGTGTGCAAGTGCTGTCGACTGTACACATCTGTTCCCTTACACAGGACCCCTGTATAGCTGGGTCCCAGCTCCTGAGGATCTCCTCTTTAGATTTAGAAAGTATGAGTCCAGGACTCTGGCATGTATCTGAATCGTGGAGGACAGACTCTGAGGATACCCCCAAGCCCTTGGTCTTCACCACTTGTATCAGTCACTCTCAAGTGTGAGCAAGACTGTGGCTTGGCTCCTAACCAATGGGATATACCAAGTGATGGGAGGTGACTGCTGTCATCGCGTCCCAGTATCCAAGGCTCTGTGGTGCTAGCAGAGGCTTCCCGCAGGCCTGACAAAGTAAGCGCCACATGCAAAGCCCACATGGCAGAGAACCTCAGCGACCTCCATGGCTCAATGGTGGCTTCTGACAGAGCCCCTAAAAAGCCAGGGCTCCTCAGTGCTGTGGCCACCAGGAAATGAACTCTGCCAGCTCAAGGGAGTGCAGGGCAGCTTGTTCCCCAGTCACACCTGCTACTGAGAACACAGTTGGGTTGACACCTGTTGGCAGAGGACTCCCCTAAGCCATGCCTGGACCCCAGATCCACAGACACTAACCTTTAAGCCACTAAACTCAAGACTTTTGCACAGCAATAGACAATGAACACACCTACATACGCCTGCTGCATCTTCTTTTTAATATATTTGTCTTCATTCTGATAGTAAAAGGAATACATTGTTACAGGATGAGCAGAAAGGCAAAACATAGAAGACAGCATTGCCTGCAATATCTCACCTTCCTTACATCTCTCCTCTGTGCTGGGCACGGCATGACGCGCTCTCCAAGCTTAATTATCAGCCAGGTAAGGTGACTCAGCTTTGAGGGGCTCAGAGGCCTTGTCTGGAATCACACATTAGTGAACCTGGTGGCTCCAGGACCTATACCGATGTCTGCTCATTTTTATAGCCACACATCTTAAGCCCCTCAGTCCTCAGAGGTCCTCAGTCCTTTTATGTTCAAGGCACTTTCAGACAGAACTTGGGCAGCGAGCTTCAGGGGAGTTGGGCATTGAAACACTGGTAACCAAGTCTGGAAAAGTAAAACATAATCATGATTATATTGTAACAATGTCCCAGAGAGACTATAAAAGCAGCCAACTACTACACTACTCATTTGGTGGCCTTTCCTTTGTATGTTGCCATTTAAAAAACAATGATTTGTAGCCAAGACCAATTCTAATTAAGACTCCTAAAGCACACTTCCACTATTTTCCAGTAATATCGCTGTGACACTGAGGGCCACAGGAGCAGCATCTCAGATCAGGTTGCTGATTCCCAAAAGCCCCCATGAAACCTCGAGAGAAGAAACTCCAAGGAAGAAGGGGGCTCTGAACTCAAAGGAGCTGTCTTGCAGGGCTGGAGGGAAGCCCCGTCTGGCTTCTGTGGAGTCTGAAATAGAATCCAATTTGTGATGTCCCTAATGATGTTACATAATGACATTACATAAGCCCATTACATAAATCACAGTTCCCCCCCCACCTCCATTGACCAAAACATCCCCTGCCCCCAGGCTGACCTAATCCCCCTGCCTGAGGCTCTGTCTTTTGTCAGAGCAAAGGGATAAATCTGCCTCCTCCAGCCTTCTGTCAACACTGCTGAGCCCTGCTTGTCCCTCTGCCTGCTTAGGATCCTGGCACCTCCTCCTGCTCCAGGCCACTTCTCTACTCTATCAGACCTTGCCAGACCCCCGCCCAGCCTGCCCTGAGAGCTGGTGATGCCACTCCTTCAGTCATGTGGATCCTGGGTGCTTGTCTCTGATTACA
>RJWT010008498.1:0-26218 GCA_004365215.1 Cuniculus paca | reverse complement strand
TGGCAGGGTGATTTCGGCTCCAGGCTGAGGTGCTGCCAACCACCACCTTCTTCCTTTAAATTCTTTTTATTCTCTCTGTGGGCTTCAATTCATATTTAAATTCTTCCTTGGTTCAGGGAACCCACTTCCTTCCTTCTTGTCCTCTCCATGTTTTATTCCAGCATCTGAACTGTTTCTCTCAGAGAGACTGTTTACTCTGTTGCTTACTGTTCTGCCATCTTTTCCATAGGTTAAGATTTTGGTCAGATTTTCATCTATGCTTCAATTAATTCATGTATAAAATGTGGATGATGTTTACTTAACACATTTGACATGCAATAAGTGGACAGTAACAGTTAATTGTTTTTATCATAACACAGGAGAAAGAACAAAAGTAGAAACAGAAGGCAGCAAGAAACTAAGATTTAGGTTATGATCTAATGTCTCACATGATTTTCACAGCATTTTGATGGATTCAATTTAAATTTGGGAGTTCTTTATTGCACTTTACATATACACAAGGCACTCTGAAAAATACAGAGTTGATTTGGAAATAGTTTCTAACATTTTCATTAATGCCTAGTAACTATACATAATAATTCATTTCATTATAGTACAATAATGCCTCCATTCATGAACCTTCTGTTTGTGAATGAACCGATGTGTTCACCAAAATTTTGCTTCTATTTGCAAACCCTGCATTGGTTGACGAATGTGACCATGGCCATCTTCCCTGCATGAACACTGATGTGGCTGTCTCACAACCCCTCTTCTGACATGTGGCCCTGGATTCCTCTAGTTTAGACCATAGCCACAGACAGACCTATGTACACTTACTGTGAAGCTTGTTTGTCTGTTCTTTAGCACATACAGCAGTGTACATAATTATCCAATCCAGCATGGCTCTAAGCAAAGTGTAGAGTGAGCATGGCAGTAAAAAGTGCAGAGTGGTAATAAAAGTGGTAAGAATGTGCAGAGCAATAATGAAAGTAACAAGAAAGTACAGAGTAAGAATGGTAACAAGAAGGTGTTAAAGAAAACAACCACTGAAGGAAATGGTAGAATAGCATGAGCATGGCATTCACGTGATACAAGAAAGTCAACAATTTGATTATTTTGAACAATAAAGATGCCATCAAGGGAGCTGATGTGGCAAAAGGAGTAACAATGTTAACCAAGCATAGGACACAGTGCGGTTGAATGCGAAATAGCTGACAGGTGATAGTGCTAGTGAACCTATGATCTGTGAAAAAACCAGGAAAATGCAAAGTTATCTACTGAGAAAAAAAAAAGCCCTCTTACCAACTTGTAAGTTGGTGTAGTTTGTGGTCTGCAAGGGAAACAATTTAATACAGGACACAATATTTATGGAATTATTTTATAATAAGAGTCAAACACAAAAAGTGCAGGAAATCTGTACATGCACTAAAGACCCCGGATCCCACAGCAATTCTTTTATGAGTCCAGCTGAAGACCTAGAGCCCATAACAGTATCTCATGAAAGTCTGTTTCACAGATCAACACTGCGAAGGCCCAAAGGTCAGCGGTGGAAGCCGAAAAGTCTGTGCAAGTGGGATGAAGGAGGCCAGTAGGTTGACGGATCTGCACTGGAGCCAGGAAGCAATGCTCAAAGTAAGGAACAGGGCTCCCCCAAAAAGTACCACAGCCATCCTTAGCAACAATGAGGTCCCAAGCTCCTCCAACTATCAGAACAGCTGAGTTCATATCAGAAAGCCAGCTTGACAAGCTTCTCCAGATTGAACAGCACACATCTCCTCCAGAACCAGGAAGTGATGATGCTCACAGTAAGGACTAGAGCTCCTCCAAAGTGAACTGCAGCCATTCTCAGCAACAACAAGGTCCTGAGCTCCTCAGACAATGAGAATAGCCAAGTTCATATAAGGAAAAAACTCGACAAGCTCCTCCAAGAGAACCAATGGCAACAGAAGAACCAACAACACCCAGAGAATCAACAACACTTCTTCCTCTCCAGTTTTCCTTTTTATGTTCGAAACAACCCTCAGGTGGACCATCCACACTCAGAACTACACTGATTCAGTTCAGCTGGTGTTACAAGTTGACCACCAGTTATCAATCCACCACACAAATGGTGTAACAAGTGATGAATTTAAACCAGTAAAGGGTGGTTTGATATATCCCTTTAGAGGCTAGCATAGTGACACACACCTGTAATCCCAGCACCTGGGAGGCTGAGGCAGGAAGATCGCTGGGGAAGGGATCATATGCATCCCCTCATTGTCTATCCTCACACTCTCCTCCTTCCTCCCCCATCCCCCTCTTTTTCTTTAAGTCTTCTTTCTATTTCATGTAGTCATTTTTTCCTTAGATTCCACATAGGAGAAAAAAACATGGACTGTTTTTCTTTCTGTGTCTAGCTTATTTCATTTAACACGATGACCAACAATTCCATCCAGTTTCCAGAGTATAACATGATTTCATTCTTTTTTATAGCTGAGTAATACTCCATTGTATATATACATTTTCTTTATCCTGTTGACAACACTTAGGCTGATTTCATAACTTGGCTATTGAAAATTGTGCTGTAATAATCATACAGTATACTAACTTTAATTCATTAATGTATATGCCAAGGAGTAGTATATCTGAATTGTATGGTATTTTTATTTTGAATTTTTTGAGAGACCTTCATACTGATTTCAATGGTTGCTATACTAATTTATATTCTCACCAACAGTGTACCAGGATTTCTTTTTCTTCAATATCCTTGTCACCATTTATTGCTTTTTTGTATTCTTAATGATACCCATTCAGAATGGACTAAGATAAAATTTCAATGTAGTATTGTTTTTCATTTAGTTTCTAACTTTTAAACATCTAAATTGTGACTTTAGCATACTGTTTCATAATTTTGGGCTTAACATGCTTGCCTCCATTTATACCATGAACCTTTTGAAAACAGAAGCTCTTAGTCAACATTGTCTTCTCAGTGTCTGTTCCAGTGACCTAAACACAGAAGTCACTTAACAAATGTCTAGGAGCAAAAAAGAATGAAAGAGGGAAGCAAAAAAGAATTAAGTGGAGGAGAAGATGGAAGAACAGGAGTAGATAATAATGAAGATGGTCTACAAAGAGATGGAATCAGAAGACTGTGATACTTCAGAGGAAGGCAAAGTTAAAACTGGTTGGAAAGACAGTGACTTTTGATATATATAAGGTACCTTGAGAGATAGGGTGGTACTTAGTTTTGCTTATTGTGCCTGATTTGTAGTAGGATTAAAAAAATGCATGTTGAGTAAATGAGAGAATAGATAAACAACACGGGGTGGAGAAAGAATTTTGAGAGATTATGTGGGATTTTGGACATGCCATGTATCTTTCCTATTCTCAACTCACCAGACAAAATAAAGCATAAGATCATGCATGCTGCTAGCATTATCATTACCAAATTTATTTCGCCAATTTATTACCAGAAAAATATAAAACAGAGCAACTCTACACTATGCAAGGTGACAGCTAATCCACAGTTTATAATTCTCTGCTGCCCTCTGGTTCTATGTAGATAATTTGCAATACTGAAAGCATAAGTTGTAGGCTCCACTTTTTACAATACTTGAGACTCATTAAACATGTTAAACCACACAAATTTATCTAATGCCTTTTAAATGACACGTTTTTATGTCCCAAGAACTATGAATGTCTGTACAGTAAAAACCAAGAAGCTGACAAGTTACATGAACAATCTTCTTTGATGTCATTTCTGGATTTGCAACCCAAATGTTCTGCCTCATTAAGAAAAACTCTTCTGTATTCCTTGTACTACTGAAGAGACTGATCATAATACCTTTGAACTGAACAACATTTAGACATAATTCTCTCCACAGCAAATATTAAGCAATGGGAACACAGTCAGAGACAAGGATAGTAGCAAGAAAAAGGAGAAAATAAGACAGAAGTCATCTGAATGCATTCTCAGAACATCAAGGTCATCTAATGAATGGTATGATTTTGGGGGAAGGAAGAATGAAGAAAGGGAGGAAGGAACTGAGGTAAGAAAAAGAAAAGAAAAAAATATCGTAGGCAATAACTTGCAGTTTTTGAAAAGGGGGTATTCACTTTTATTGAGATATGTGCTGTATGAATCCCTGCAGATACAGACATGAGTGAGGAATAAGTGCTGTCTGTACATACCCCATAGTGTACTGTGAAGAACGTTTGTAAGCAGATGTTTTTACTCCATACAAGGGCCACGTTAGACATATAGCTACCACGCATCAAGACTCACAGAGCTTTCAACTTGTCATTAACATGAGGAAAAATAGAACTCATGTGAAATCCAGCACTGCTGTTTGTTATCTTGTAATGTTTGCACAAATTACATCACTTAGTTTCTGTTTCCTACTAGATAGTAGTGTCTACCATTAAAGACTGTTATGGATATTAAGTAGGATTACTTATGTGGAAATTTCTATCTTGATGTGTACACCACAAAAGTTGTAATGTGTGTTTTCTCTATTATTTGAGAATATTTAATTCTGTTGTAACAGACAAGAAAAATTAAACAGAATTGATGAAAGTCATTAGAAACACTATATCTAAATTCAAAGTCAGCAAATAATTTGTAAAACATCAGCAGAATTTAGAAAATATGTTAAATATCAATAATAAATTAGTAAATCATAAGATGCATTCAAGATGGATAGAATAAACAGGATATAGGAGAGAATAAATAAGAATGCTATTAATAAATAAAAAGGGACACAAAGACAAATTCATAAGGTATGATTATGCCACCTGTGGGTGATAGCTATGGTACACAAAGTTCAACTCTCCAGTAAGGGTTCATTACATCTCAAAATATATTCTGCCTAAGGAACACAAATAAAATCTAAAACTGTTCATCAGGCTAATTAGTGAGGTATGGTTCTGCCACAGGTTCTTGCTCCTGCATCTCTAGAAAAGATTAACTGGTGTTTGAGCCTCAGGCACTTCTGATTATTGAAACCTGAGGCTCTTCTGCTTAAATTTCAAATCTGAACCTTGATGAGACAGACTAAGTAGGAAGAGAGAGAGAGAGAGAGAGAGAGAGAGAGAGAGAGAGAGAGAGAGAGAGAGAGAATATCTCAGGTGTTATGATCTGTACGTCTCAAATGTATTTTGAACTACGTATATTAATCTATGTGATGTGTTTCCCCTAGCGTCTCTTTTCCTTGAATCTTACCATAGGTTTTGAATTGATATGATGATCTAAGCCAGTCAGGCATCTCCATTTGGTCTATAAACACTTTTGTCCTGTGACCTTTGAGATAGCTTGCCTGGTAGTATAAGAGGTTACCTTGCTTCAAGCTAATTTCTCACATGTCAAATATTCAGCATATTAATTCAATTCTGTCTTCTATATTCCAGAAAGTTAACAGAATAATGAATCACACAGTACGTTTTCACACATATGGGTTGATTGTATTTTTCTATTTTCCTCTCCTTATACAAAATATGATTACACTGCATGTCTTAACTCCTGCTGCATAAGCATCTACCTACACATGCCACCCCTTGGACTATAGTAGATGGGCCTTTGGCAGTACCAACCAACTATTTAAAGGCCTCATATGGCCCAGTCATATTGATAATATGAACCTAAGAAATTAGTGTTACAGTCCTAAAGAGGAATTAGCTGAAGTGGGTAGACCATACTATGACTAAGAGATAATGTGGAATTCACATGACAAGATGGATCACATTCAGGATGATAAGAAAGTAAATACTGGGATACAGAAAAGGAATGGATAAGATTTCCAGGAAGACATAGAAATACCAATGAAGAGTGACCACAAAAACCATCAGCACAAAAAATAAAAGGGAAATTTGCCTTAGTTGCAACTCTCTTTTTCCAGCTTTAATAGGATCTGGCTTAAAGTTCCCATTCTGAGTCCTCCTTCCAGCACAGTTTATAAGAAACTTTCATTTACCTTGTAGTTGTTTTTTAAAGTTTTTTTGTTTCTTGCAATGAAATAAATAAAGTTTTTATGAGAATACTATTTGTTCTTTTTAATGTTCCTAAATAATCTCCTTCAGAAGCAACTTGCATGTCTTACTTTAAGAACATATGTTGATGGTGAAAATATATAACCCAATTAGTAGGGTGTCTCTCATATCCTTAAGTGTCACACTAATTATGTCATAAAAGACATTGTCTGTGTAGACTTTAGTCAATTAGTCTACTTGCCAATGATGGTGAAACATGCAACAGAACACAAAAATTTATGCCTTTCCTGCTTAGAAGAATTAATCCTAACTCTCTTTGTAATCTCAACATCCTTCATGAGTCAGTCTCATGCTACTGGACAAGTTAACAACAGTGAGCTAAAAACTAATATATCCTTAAGCTCACCCAATTTATAAAAAGACCTCAAAAAAAAGTCATTAATCAGCAAATTGAGTGTGAGAAATTAGGGATGTTAATTTTCCAGAAAGTTTATTCCATTTAAAAGATTAAATACATTTGACCTGACTATAATGATTTCTTAGGGAAAAATTAATTAGTAAACAGCTAATATAATTGTCTCCCAATTTTATGGGAAATGGGCATTTGGCATTTGACTATGTAATATAAAAATGTCTATAAGCATGTCACAATCAGAGAACCTAAAAATGGATTTCTCAGCCGAAGTTTTATTATACATGTTTTAGCCACTGAACTTATTTCCAGCTCTAAAAATTATTTCTAACTCAAAATTTTCTTTGGGGAGTGTTTAAAATGGTCTAACCTCTACTACATTCCCAGCACTGTGTCAGGGGCTTTTGACATTTAAAGTGTTATCCTCATGTACAAAATAGTAAACTAGATTCAGAGAAATTATATTACTTGTATTCATTACCCAAAGATACACAGCAAGTTAGATTACATGTTTCATAAGCTAATTAAATATCATCTGACTCAGACCTAGCTTTTCCATTTCATCATAGTTCACCTCAATATGATGTGTTAAAGTTGTCATCTAAGCAATAAAATGTGCTTCAGTTTAATCATTTTTATAGAAACATGTTTTACTGGCTATAGCCTTTTTTTAAACTCAATAAGCAGTATAGACTTTTTCAGTGATTTGGAAAGATCTTCAAGATCACTGCTACTATCTAAAATCTAAGAAGTTATTGCTGTGGGGCTCTCCTAGGAGACAGATAGACTATGCATACAATAAATAGCTTTCCATCATCACAAAATATACTGCTTTGGGTTTACTAAGTGTTATGCTGTGTCTGAATGTCCCCCCAAAGCCTTATACAGGGGAGAAGGCTTCTAGAATTTGTGATTGATTCATGGTCCAATGCTGGGATTATGGGTATGAATGCTACACTCACCCTCAAGTGGTTGGCCTACATACAGTAGAAAGGACATAAAGAGTCTTCTGTTCACCCTCCTCCCTTTTTGCTCTAGTTGCTTTTGCTGTCTTCTGCCACCATGAACTGTTGTCCCTGTGCCATACTACTCTGCCTTGGAACCAGCTGATTATGAACTGAAACCTCCACACACTGTGAGTTAAATAAACCTTTTCTTCCTTAATTTTGGGTGTCAGGTATTTTGTCCTAGTAATGAGAGAAAAGTAGCCAAGATGCTAAGTGAACAACTGAAAGCCCCTCAACCCAAAACTCAGCATCTCTGAAACCAACCTTAGCACCAGCAGTGAACCCACTGGCAAGGGAGAACCAGGAAGGAATTTATGCAGCCTCCACTTCCTCCCATCATGAGCCAGCTGGCATGTGGGCTGAAAGAGAAAAACCATCCCCCTTCTCCTCCATAAGCAACCAGCTGAATCGGAGGAACACAGGCTGAGATGATAACAACTGAAGTAAAAAAAAAATCTAATGCTTGTATTGTTTGATTGACTTTGCAAGCCTAAAGCTGGTAGTCTGAGCAACTATTTAGAGAATAACAATATGCAATACAGTAACTATTGTGGATTTCCTACTGTTTTATCACTGTTTTGTTTTGCTTCATTTTATTGTTCTGTTTTATTCCCTTTAAAATAAAAAAATTTTAATAATAATAATAAAACTAAACTCACTTTACCTACATTTCCCTTCTGCAAAAATGTAATGAAAACTTATCTGCTTTGTACTTCCTTCTGCCAGTGAATGGGTTCATCCTCAGCACCGTATACTATGCTAGAATTCTAGAAACCATCTTAAACCCTCCTTTGGATCCCACATGTCCAGTGTGTTCCAGTACTGGATCTCCCATTGCCACTTTGAACCCACTCTTTTTTATTCTATCTTTTCTCTGTTCCTAGCAGCTGACTCTATATGAAGGGGACCAGCAGGTTTACATGCAGAGCATCAAGAAGACATCAAAGAGAGGTAAGTCAAGGTAGATATTCCGTAAGTTTCTTTCCATTATGAGCTGGATCCTGTCACAGAATCTGTCAGGCCTTCGATACAATACCTTCTCACTCAGTTCAAGTAATTACGCTCTCCTTTTGCCCATTTTGTCTGTCTCCTTTTCAGTTTCTCAGGATTCTACCCTCACCTTTGTAAAGAGTTACTTTATTAAAATTCACTTCAAGATAACTTGAATAATATGAATGTGTCATCCACTTGTTATATTTTGATTATTACATAACCTAAACCTGTTTGTTCTACATATCTCTTGAATCTGCCCATTTCTTTTTAATCTCAATGCCTTTGCTTTAGTTTGGAGCTTCCTCCTTTATTGCCTATATTTCAGCAATGGCCTCATGACCAGTCTTTAATCCATTATCTGCATTCTAACTAGAACTGTCTTTCAAAAATCAAATTGTGTCAAATCACAAGCTTGTGGTCCTTTTTAAATCTCCTCAATGATGGTTGATCACAATGCTCAATTTCCCAATTGCACAATCCATGTCCTCTCTCCAGATCGACCTTCCAACTCAATCTCAATGGGCTAATCCCTGCTCCTACTTCAGGATGGGTTGTGGCTTCACTGTCTTCAGGGAATCTTTGCTGAGACTTCACCCCATTTCTAGTTGTTTTTCCTCTGGGGGCCCAAGTACATATCTTTGTCATAATACTGATCACACTGTTTTCCCTACTAGATCACAACTTCCCTGAAGGTGATATCCAAGTCTAGTATCCCTGTAACCATAGTTTCAGAGAATGACTTGATAAAAAAATATTCAATAAAGCTCTGTTGAATGAATTAAGTTAGCCCCCTGGATATTCCTTCTAGAGAAGTGCAAACCCTACAAAACATATTTTTCCTGTGTACTTCTTACCAAGGTGTCTTTGTTACAGAAGTGTTTATGATGAGCATGTTTATCTGAAGTATGAGGTGATCTTTATTTGTATGCATATTTATATTTCAGACAGTCATGTTATGCCATGCATTGGTAATGGTACTGGAAGAGCAGTTTCTATAATCGCAGTTGATTTTTTTATAGACTATATTTTGCATGCTGTTTTTATTGTCAGGAATCAAATTAAGAAAGAGAATTCTTCTGAAATGAGGAGCCTGGCTCTGAAAACTATAAATTTAAAGGTAGGAACCTATCTATACCAGTGAAACATCAGGTAAATAACCATCAGCGATGCCTGAGCGAAAAGTTTTCAGTTTAGGCGACTTCAGGAAAGATGGAGGAACAGTAAGCAGTACAGTAAACAGTCTCTCTGAGAGAAACAGTTCAGATGCTGGAATACAACATCATGGAGAGGACAAGAAGGAAGGAAGTGGGTCCCCTGAACCCAGGAAGAATCTAAAATATGAATCGAAGCCCACAGAGAGAATAAAATGAAGAATTTAAATGAAGAAGGTGGTGGCTGGTAGCACCTTAGCCTGGAGCTGGACTCACCCTGCCAGAAGAGCTGTTGAGCCTGGGGAAGCACAGTTGCAGTCACAGTTGCAGTTGACCCCACAGATCTCAGCAAAGAGGTGCATTGGTAGAAGAGAGTGGTGGACACGGAGATCTGCGCTGTCTGGTGGTGAGTGCAGGGGACTCAATCCCTCCATGGGAGAGAGAAATTTGCCGGGAACCATTTTACAGTCTGGCAAGATAAGCCTAGGGCCAGGACTGCTCCCAGCTTCTTCGGCCAGCTTCAGGTTGTGGGTGGACCCGCAGAAGTTGCTTGAACCAAGTTCCACTCCCCTGTGCATTCCAGACAACATTGTGTAGGTTCCAAACCAGCTTAGATCCATAGGCCCTAGCCAGCTCCACTCCTGTGCAAACTCTGGGGGCCCTTGTGGGCTGGTACCCAGCTCAGTGCAGAGGCACAGGTGCCCACTGCTGAATGCCTGTAGCCAGTACTGGCCAGTAAAGCCAAACAGTTTCACTTCAAAGAAGTTGTGGCCAGTGCCAGAGGTGCCTAGGATCACACCACCTACATGGGTGGAAGAAATCAGGAATATGCCAAGATGAAGAGGGAGAGGGCAATCTGTGGCATCCAACCCAAGCAGCACAAGTCCATAAGAGGTAAACACAGAGGAGATTGAGAGTCACACACTTGAAATGTCTGAAGTGATGTCAACTGAAGTAAAGAAACAACTTCATGAAACTATAAGAGAAATTAGAACAGAAATTCTATCCCAGGTAAAAGAAGAAATGAAAAACATAATAAAAGAATTACTAAGCATCTCTAAAGAAGACACAGATAAAAAAATAGAGGAGCATAGGAAAATGAGGGAAACCATGAATGAACCATATAAGTGATTTAGAATGCATGAAACAGATTCAAAGAGATATTCAGGAAATTAAAAACTCCATTGAAAGCTGGCAAAACCACTTGAAAGAAACTGAAGACAGACTTTCAAACCTTGAACACAGGTTTGCAGCTTGTGATTGTGAAAGGAAAGATCTCTTAAAAATAACAAGGACTCAGCAAGTAACAACTCAATGGCTGCAAGACAATTCAAAGAAACATAACTTAAGAATTAAAGATGTGAGTGAAAAACCAGGTGTCAAGACAAATGACATCAGAACGCTATTGATAGAAATAATCTCTGATAACTGCCCAAACATGGAAAAAGAAAGTGACATCCAAATAAGTGAGGCATATAGAACTCCAGCTAGCCTTAACCAAAATAAATCTACACCCAGAATCAAGTTCCCAGAAATTCATCAAGAACAGAATATTAAAGGCTGTTAGAGAAAAGAAACAGATCACCTATAAAGGAAAACCCATCAGAATCATGGCAAACTTCTCAACACAAACCATCAAGTCAAGAAGAAGCTGGAGTGAAGTATTACAAGTCTGGAAAGAAAACAACTTCCAACCCAGATTGATGTACCCTGCAAAACTTTCTTTCAAAATTAATGGAGAAACAAGATACTTCCATGACAAAGAACAACTCAAGGAATTCATGACCACTAAAGCAACCCTACAAAGAATACTAAAGGACATTCTAGTGAGAGATAAAAAAGACCATGGTCTCAGGAACAATGGCAGAGGGGGACCATCAAGTGGGGCCAGTCGATTGAATGTAGAGGAAAAATAGGGAGTCAATGGCAGGAAAATAGCATGGCAGAGACAATGTAGTGCAAGAGGGCCTCAAGGCACTAATAGAAAGAAACACAGGCAGAGTGGATCAGGAGACAGGATCCATCAATATGCTCTATACAAGAAATACATTTAACTAGAAAGAAAATTCATAGTCTGAAAGTCAAAGAAGAGAGAACAATGCCCTATGTGACAAGGAGCCAGAATAAAAGTAGGAGTAGCCTGCCCATCAACTGCAGAATGGATAAGAAAGACATGGCATTTCATGTGGTGGAAACCTACTCAGCTATAAAGGAAGATAACCTCAAGGTTCTTGTAGGTGAATAGAGGCAACCTGAGATCATGCTTATGGATGAAATGGTTCAGAGTCACATGGGTGAATTTCGTGTTGTCTCCCTAGTATAACAAACTAAAGGAGTTAGTGGGATCAAAAATGCACAATACTTATTGTCAAAGTCAAAGGGGAGGAATTATCTAAAAATGGAAGGAAGTGACCACTGTTAATCAATTATCATGATTTGAAACTCATATTGTCTTCATTGTTCTAATTAGTTTTGTTTTATTCTGTTTTGTCTGATTTTATTATACTTGATAGCATGGACAGCAATTTTAAAGATAACAAAATATATAATTGCAGCCATCGAGGATGTCCAATTATCTTGTTTAGAAATCCTGCATTGCTTTCATTGTTTTGTTTTGATTGATTTTACTCTGTGTTTTTTAATTGTAATGTGTCTGAAGGTGTAGGCAATGATTCTGAAGATAACAAGAAGCATTACAGTAGCCACTGCTGTTTTACTAGTATCTTGAAGTTCTATATTGCTTACATTGTTTTGCTTTGTTTTTTTTGTTTTGTTTTTGGGTTTTTTTTTACTGGTTTTATTTTGTTCTATTTTGTTTGATTTTATTAATCCCTGATAAATATATATTGCAGATAACAAGAGGCATTATGGTAGCCATCATTGATTGCTTTTTACCCTGTTTAGAAGTCATGTACCATGTTCATTGTTTTGTTATGATTGATTCTACTCTGTTTTATTTTGCTTGGTTATATTCTTTTCAAAATATAAGAAAAATTAAAAAAAGGTTTCAGTTTACTAACATAAAATGGAATGTAAAATTATAACAAAGATAAAAGGAAAGAGAAGTTTTATAGAAGCTAGGATTATGAACTTCCTGGATTTAACTGCTGAAATACCATGAGAAATGACACCATCATCTGCTTTGGATATTAGCATTATGGATAGTTTTTTCCACCTCAGTTATTTTTTGTCCACTGGAAGATTTGTTATAGGATCTCTGAATTATATTGCCTCTCTCCTATGGAAGCCATAAACCTTCATTTTTGTAGGAATGTGTCTTCTCCATTTGTCAGTTTTCCACTGCAGCTTAACATACTGCCACAATTAAGTGGCTTAAAACTATCATTTATTTCTATTACAATTCTTTGGGTCCATTAAATGGGCTAATGTTAGTTGGGGAGTTCTCTTGCTAGATTCCCACACATAGTCTGTGGTCCATTGGTTGGTCTCATCTGAGGCCCATGAGACGATCTCTCCCCCAAATCTGCAATTGGTATAAGACGTGAAGGAAGTCTTGAAGAGCAGTGTGTGCTCTCTAGTCATATAGTGAACACTGACCTTCCACACCAAGATGACCCAGGAATCACTGTGCATGGCTCTGCAATTTGCATACTGTACAGCTCTAGGGGGTGTCCTTTACACACAATATAACCAATACCACCAAGTAGGATGGGGAGAAATATTGTTCAATAACTTTAAATAGCACATATCTTCATTCTTCTCATTAGAATTGAAGACTATAATAATAAAAAACCCAGTATTAAAAATATTGACCATAAATAAACCTCATTGGTAATAAGCATGAATCTAAATAAAATTAAAGTCTAGACAATCAAAATTTGGTACCATAAGATCAGATTTCTTATGACAACTGAAAAATACTTGTCAATTCCTAGATTTGAATATACATCCATACTGATAGACCTGATAGCCCAACTAGGAGGAAGTAAAGTCAAAATTCAAACTCAGTCCTGCTTTAGAATCACAGTTTGCCGTAGAAACCAAGGGCAGAAGTCTATAGAAGGAGCCCAAACATAAAACAAACAACTATGGAGACAGTTAATATTCATATGCTTGGGATTTTTGTAGTGCTTCAATCTAAACATTAGCACATTATGCTCGTAACTGTATACAAATGAATTCTTTCCAAATCTGTCACTGGAAATATCTTGGTGTGCTTTGTATCACTGCCAGCACAAGTGTCTAACTGTATCTACCCACTGTACAGAAAAGTCAGTAGAAGACAATAAGTTAAGACTTATAACAAGTGAAAAACAAATATTTTATTTATAGTATTACACACAAAAGAAGTGTGGTACTGCACAAAGAGAGTACCCATTTTAAGTTTGGACTCTAATGAAAAAGCGGGTTTGTCTACTGAGAATATTTTAAACACCTCTTCTAAAGGATAGGAACTGTACTTTTAGCCTTGGGACAGTTCAAAGCACTTAATAAAAAGACTATTGCATTTATTAAGTTAATGAAGAGTGGGGAATGGTACAGTAATCAGAGCCCTGCTGCCTGTGCAACTCTTCTGCTTCTTCATTCTCTAGATTTTGAAGACTGACACCCTCCCCTTGGGGAAATGAAAAAGTGAAACTAACAGCAGTCTCTAAAATTCCTTCAGCACTAGAAACAGTGATTCTGGTCCTCTGTCTTCTGCTGTTTATACTACCAGGTAGAAAGGATAGAAAATCTTTGAAATAGATCTCTTAATAATGAGGATTTAGATATTTATTGTCTTCATTATAAATGACAATGGGGAAAAAGCAACAATGGGATATTGGTTAAAAACATTAAGATCCAATATCTTAACATTGTTCTGATCATATAATAGCTTTTTTGGTAATAAGCACTAAGTCAAATACAGTCCAGCGCAAGGCAAAGCAAAACTTTTCACCCCATGATCAAGTCTCTGGAGGTAGCTGTGCAAAACTTGACATTTAATTTGAAAAGCATGGAGGCTTGATGGAAAAGCATCTCTGTGAGGAGAGTGCAGAGCAGTGGTGCATTTTATTTGATATGGTGGATTTGCTTTTCTTTATTTTCATATTTTAATAACTTCAGTTCATGAAAGCATAATGAAAATAGAAAGATCAGCCATAATAAGGATGCATGGACATTTGGGGATCTTGATTTAAAAAGCAGTTGCTTCCTAAGTCTTTCAACAAAATGTAAATTAAACAGATGAAATTGCCTAAAACATCACTGATTCCCAAGGGAATGTAATCATGCTTAAATGCCAACACTAAATTAATCAGAGGAACAGAATGTACAGATGAGAAATTTCATTTTAAGCAGCTTCATGTTTCATTAAAGTAAGTGGACATGGCAGGTCAGGTTAAGACTTTGCAAAGAATGATTTGAAAAGCAAAAGGCAAAGGTTTCCATCTCAAAACTATGCAGTCACAAAGTCTATTCAAATAAGGCTGAATGATAATTCATGTTCTTAGTGTGCATCATGGTTGATTGTTTTCCTGACACATTTCTTTTTTCTCAGTGCAAAATTCTGAAATATATATATATATATATATGTAACTGTTATTTTCCTTAAAATGGCTGTTTTAGTTTTATAGACTATACTTATATTACTGATAAACAATCATATTACTCTACACTAAACTGGTCTGCAAAAATAAATTGAGTTGCCAATTGAAACATGATATGTATTAAACATAAAATAAGCAGAGAAGTGAATTTAAGCAGGATGGTAAATGGACAGAAATTTTGTCATAATTCATTTACTTGTGAAACAAATGGTTTTGGACTGCCTATTCTATACCAAAGACTGTTTTAGATGCTTTGCATGCGCAGAACACACACACAGAAAGTTAAGAGCCTTAGATTTTAAAATCAAATTAGATCACATAGCAAAATATAATAAATGTAATGGAAAAAGACTTGAATGAGAAGGAGAGGAAGTACAATGTTTACAGAAAGAGACAAGTCTCAGTATAACAATGGGTGGTCAAAATAGGCCTCACTGTGAAAGAGAGTTAAAAGAGGTGACAGCATTATCCATACAGATGTCTATGGGATCATTTCAGAGATACAACAGTCAGTTCAGTCCCCCTGGGTCAGTGGCATGCTTTGTGGGCTTGAGAAAGAATAAGGAGACAGACCAATGTGTCTGAACACAGCAAAAAGCCAGTTGTGAGAAATGAAGTTGGAAAAGTAGTATAAGGCCATATTGCAAAGGATATCATTGGTCATTATAAGGATTTTTAGTTTTTACTTCAGATGAAAGGAATGTGTGTCCTATGATTGGAGTAGAAGAGTAACTATAAACCAACTAATCTGTCTACTGTATTGAGCATATATAGTAAGGGAGGAAGATACAAGGGTAGAAGCAAAGAGGCTAGGGAGAAGACTACTACAGTGATTCAGGCACAAGGATGCTGGTAGAGAATGAAACTGGTAAGAACTGATTGAACTCTGAATTTATTAAGAAGGTAGGATCAATCATATTTGAAATGTAAAAAAAAAAAAAAGATGCAAACCAAAAATGAGATCAAGGTATATGACCTGAGCTACTCAAAGTAAGACATTGCCATTAACTAAGATGAGGAACACTGTGTGAGAAGTATATAGTAAGGAAGATGACTTAAATTTTGGACATATTGACTTTGAATTTGTCTGAGTTTGGGATGAATCTGAGAAAGCAAAGGTGTCTGACCTGAAGATAGAAATTTGGCAGATTTTAATATATAAATGAGAAAGCTAAGATATTGGAGATTTCCAAAATTAAGACTCATTTAGTCTTATTAAGAAATAAATATTTTTTCTAATTTTTTAGTCCCTATCTTTTTCACTTCTCTTTTGATCTTTTTCCTTGCATCATACCTTACCTGTTAAAGTTAACTAATTCATCCCGCTCTTTGTTGGGCCCTGTATTTCCATTTGTGTTTCAGTCTATGGTATAGTACGACCCTCAGTTTACATCAGCCCTTCTAGATAAGAAGCTTGAGGATGAAGATTTATTTTAGTCCTTTTGTAATGTTTCTACTAAGTACTTAGTGCCTAACGTAAGGCTTAATGTAGTAGGTATATTCAGTGAATACAATAGTTAAATTAAATTTTAAAACAGAAAACTACTAAGTGAAGAAAAAAGAGAAAAATCATATTTTCATATAGTTCTTGTGCAGTTTGAGCTAGAACTGGTGTATCACAGACTTATACCACTCTCTTTGAAAGTGTCACAATTTAAGATGGGAAACTAAAGTCAACAAAGGATGAACGTGACACCAAGAGCTGAGCCAGCCCTCATAATTCCCTACAGCTTGTTAAGCTCCTTGTTCAGGACTCTAGGGCCAGGCACCACCATCCCTCACCACCTATGGCCCAGAGTTCTAGTTCAGAAAATACTATATTGGATTATTTATGCCCTACCAGAAAAAATAATCAAGTCTAACATTAGCCCAAAATGAGCTAGCCAGCTAGGGACAGTGTGCACAGTGAATCAAGAAATGAATTTACAGTCACAAAACTTGGGTACACATACCAGCCCTACCACTTATACAGCTGTAGGGACTCACAAACATCATTTAACTCTCTGAGCCTCAGCATTTTTATGAGGAAAAAGAGAAAAGTAACATCTTTCCTGGTCAGATGACAAAATTGTTGTGAAGATAGAGGAGGTAATACAGAACATAGTGCCTCAGAATCTAGTAATATTATTGTAGCTTAATGTATGTCCCTAGGTTCATAATGACTATTTCTGAGGACTGATTTTGTTCTGTATATGGTATGTGAGAGACATAAAAAAAAAGACTGAGTGTTTTGCAAAGGCATCTCAGTTTCTGGGATTAGACCAGGTATGACTCAGGAAATGAAAAAGAAGCTTAATTCAATTATTGCATAGGAGATTTTCCTTAAGCACTAAATGATCTCATGAACTTCAACTGAATAGAAGCAATCCTTAAATCAAATAAAATCACCAGGAGCACTTATGCTAGTTTACAAAATTTACTGCAATTATTTGTAGCTTCTCTCATCAATTGTTAGCATATACAAATATTTCTTCACCCTTACATCTGCCTAAGTTAGTAATTTGTTTTAGATCATGAACATGATATTATGTAAGTTCTGAAATGGAATAAGAAGAGGACTGTACACTTCCACCTCCCTTCATGGGTCCTTGTCACAGTCACCATCCATAAATCTAGAGTTGTTTGATGATAAGGAATTACATGGAGCTCAGACAATCTGTGCTACTAAGCCATCTTGGGACACCCAGACCCCAGCCAAACCAGCTGATCACGTATACATGAAGGGTCCGGTCAACACCAGAAAATCCTAGCCCAATCCAACGCATCCCTACCCAAACTGCTGAGCCATAAAACCATGAGTTTAATTTTGGGTGTGACTTATTATACAGCGAGTACTGACTGATGCAACAAACATGTACACATGAATTAGGATTTGCAACACCATCCAAGTTGCTCCCAGACTTATTACATCTGGTCTTTAGAAAGCTTAGATTGCTAGTCAGGGAAGTTGGCTTGAGAGGAACTAATTAACCCTCTTTTGCCTGTGAACAAGTGAGCTTTGCTTGGTAGTGAAAGGAAATTGAAAATTCCCATTGTATGTGCTCACAGCTAAATCTCTAAAGAGGAGAAGAAATAAACCAGTGGGCAAGAAACAGAATGGAAGAGCAGTAGACTCCATATGAGCTGAAAGTTTGTTGAAAAAGACCCCAATAATTCAGCCTTCACTGACTTACTTAGTTCACTTGGATGGGGATTCAGCACAAACACTAATCTCACAGTGTAATGAAGCAAAGCCCATTTTCTGCCTACCCAGTGGAAAGTGAAATTGCAATCCACCTCCGTTGTAAATCAAAGTGCCTTTCTAACCGTGGTTGTTAATAACAAATGTATATTTCCCATTTCACCACCATCTCCTTAGAATTCACACATTGAGAGACTTATTTATATAAATTCTCTGCTTTGCTCAAATTCATTTTCAAGACTTTTCCCAGAGGCTGCTGAGCCTGTCTAAATAGATTTTTTATAAGTTATGAAACTTAGATTATTGAAAACACAATCTAGAAATTTGTTCCTTAAAGTACCTGACAAATTCATTTTAGTTTTTAAATATATAACATTAGTTCAAAGGCTGAATTTCTAGCTCTTATTTTCCAGTAACTATGATTCTAGTAATGGTAATTATTTGCCAAACATAAAAAATAGAAAAGAAAACCAACATGCCAAGTAAAAATGGGTGATAGCTGGGGGTTTAGCTCAGTGGCATAAGCGCCTGCCTGGCAAGCACAAGGTCATGAGTTCAATCCCCGGTGCTGCAAAAAAAACAAAACATAAAAAAATGGGTGATAGTGCCATCTTGTTTCAGAAGTTTAGATATTTAAACATACTGACTTCATTCAGTTAGTTGAAATTTAGCCTTAACATAATTGATCTTCAACCCAGTAGGTGATCCACCCTAAAATTTGTTACAAGTAATTTGTCACACTTATTCACCTCTACTGCTAAGATTTTACTGAGATTGGGGGAAAAAAATTAGTTTCTCACCAAGAAATATATAGAGACTGGAATCACAAGTAGTGTTTGAAATATATAATGAGCTGAAGAATGAGTCTAAGTCCCTCCATCTTGAAGGAACTTAGAATCTTGTCATGGAGAAACCACAACACAAAAGAAAGTTCTGATAAGTACTGAGTTGAAAGATTCTAATAGATGTGCCACTAGGAGATTAGAAGTCTTTTTTTTTTTTTTTTTTTTTTTTTCCGGCACCGGGCATTGAACTCACGACCTTGCGCTTGCCAGGCAGGCGCTTAGACCGCTGAGCTAGATCCCCAGCCCTGTTTTTGAGACAGGGTCTCACTATGCCATTCAGGCTGGCCTTGAGCTCACTTTGTAGCCCAGGCTGGTCTCGAACTCACAACGATTCGCCTGTCTCAGCCTCCCGAATGCTGGGATTACAGGCGTGAGCCACCACGCCCGGCAACCTAGAAGTCATTTATTAATTTTGTCCTACAGGGTACTGAGTTGCAAATATTATCTCATACAAACTTTCCAACAACCCTGAAAGAAAAGTATTACAACCATTTAAAACTACCATTTATGTGAGAAAGTAAGTCAACAAAATGCCTCCAACGACTCCCAACTTTCCCAAAGCTGATCCATGGCGAATCAGAGTGGAGGGAACCAAAAGCCACATATCCGAATTATTCAAAAGGATATCAGGGGAGATAGCAAAATAGATTAATAAGGCATCTGGCAAGTTCATAGATCTAAGCAAACACATTGGGCCAAATAAATTAAACAATCAGTGAGTCCACAGAAGGTACTAATCAAAAGGTTGCAGAGCTAGATAAAATGATCCAAAACATGAATAACTAGCATAGAAAAGAATTAGAGATCATAAAAAGGCTCCAAATACAAATTCAGGTGATTAAAAATTCTACTTAAAGTATGAGCAACAGAAATGATCAATGGGAGGGCAAAGGATTAGAACTAAAACTCAAGGTTGTTGTCAGTGACCAGTTAATGAGACACTTTTAAAACAACAGAGAACAGAAAAAATTGATCCAACAGTTGCCAGATGATGCAAAGAAGACTAATTTAAGATTAATTGAAATTTAGTCACAAGACAGAATGAATGGCATAAAAGCTTACTGAGACAGGCCTGGTGGTGCACACCTGTAATCCTAGCACTCAGGAGGCTAAGACAGGAGGATTGCTGTGAGTTTGAGGCCAGTAAAGACTACATAGTGAGTTCAAGAACAACCTAAACTGAAAAGTGAGACTGTCTCCAAAAAAAAAGTTTACTGAATTAATGATAGAAGATATTCCAAATATAGAAAGAGAATTTAACATACAGAACTCCAAATAGCCACAATCAGAAAAGAATTTCTCCACAACATATGCTAATCAAAATCCCAAAAGTCCAGCTCAAGAAAAGAATCTTAAAACCAGTTAGAGGGACTGGGAATTTAACTCAGTGGCTCAAGCACTTGTCTGGTAAGTGCAAGGTCATGAGTTCGATCCCCCATAACAAAAAAAAAAAAAGAAAGAAAGAAAGAAAAGAAAAGAAAAAGTTAGAAAAAAGTAATGAACTATTTATAAAGGTAAAACCTATTAGAAGTAAAGCAGACTTAACACTATTTAATTTTGTTTAATCCTTTATTAAGATATTCCTAAAATACATCCTGGAAACTCCAGCTCTTTATGTGTTGACATATATAATATTTAGTCAGTCCTTCATCTTGTTGGCTCCTAAGCCTGCTAAATTTTTAATACTATTATTTCCAGGATATAATAATAGGTTTTTGTTATAATTTGAATTCTCCTGTCATAGAGTTAGATGGACTCTGCAAAACTTAACCAAGAAAAACATTCCAGGTATGAGTACTGTTAACCATACCCATATGTTCTTAAGATCAATGCATCAATAATTCTTTACATCAGAGCAACAAGAAGTGGACAAATACTCCTTGCTAAGCATGCACTCAAACACTCTGCTCCAAATTAAGAATTTACCTACTGAGTCATTTAGGTTACTACCTTTTGTTACAGTAAAAGACTAAATGCACCACCCCCATCCCACGTGTGTGGAAAGTGATGGAATCACAGAGTGCTGCACTCATCAGTGAGTTCAGCCATAGTAAGTTCAGTGGCTGAGTGTGCCATTAGGAGGTAAAGCCTGGTAGAGGCAGCTCAGGGAGGGAGTGACCTGGAAGGGTGCGTCTCTTTCCTTATCTCCTCCCTTCTCTCTCTGCTCCCTCACTGCCATAACATGAGCAGTTTTGCTCCACCAGACTCTTCCACCACGCCCTTTCTACCTAGGAACCAGTTGACTATGGGCTGAAAAATGTGAACCAAAACAAAACTTTTCCCCCTTTAAATTGTGGGTGTCAGGAACTTTGTCACAACAATGAGAAAGTGATTAAGACAGCTTTGCTTTTAGCACACCTATAAAGGGATATATAATTCCTACCATCTTCAGAGGAGATAACAAGCCAAATACTAAAAACAAAATCTAATTGATATAGTCAGGCCACAAATACGTACTGAAAAAATATAAACAGTTATATTTCTTAGATAAAATATGTGTTATTTTCCCAGAAACAGTGGTACATACCTGTAATCCCAGCTACTTGGGAGGTTAAGGCAAGAGGATCAAAAGTTCAAGAACCACTTCGGCAATTTAACACAACACTCAGACTCAAAAGCTGAAAAAATTTTCAATTTATATTTTATTTTACTTCTGAGTCCCAGTGAGCTTTAGGAGAAATACCAAAAGATATTCATATACCAAGCCTAAAAACAAATGTTGAAGTTGGGCAGCGGGAAAAATGGAGAACAAACATCAATATATTTAAAATAAAAGGCTGCTTTGTGGTTTCAGGTGTCTTCAACTAGAAATTTAATTGTTTGATCAATGCAGAAAGATCCAGTCTGTTTTAAGTGTAGAAAATTGGTCTTTACAAAGCTTATTCCTGCCAAGTGATCCCCCTGATGGTAAGTGTAACAACTCTTCAAGCTGCAATTCCTTCAGTGGGTTTAAAAGAGATCGGAGTGGAACCATACACGAAGACATCACAGACAACTGACATCCAAAAGATTCCAGGCAGAGATTAAAATGGCTAATTCCCCGACACTAATCATGGATCTGCCAAGAGAGATAGAGCATGTTTAAAAGGGAATGGAAAGCTCACAACTTTTTTCAAAATATCTTTACACATTTATTACCCTGTTAAGATGTTTTAAGATTATTTTGAACTGGGCAATTTTTGCTTTTGCTTTCTTCAGTTCAGCAAACACTTCCTTGAATATCAGCCAAATGGCTAGTTCAGGTGCAACGCTCTGTGGATTCAAATGTGAATAACATGAGCCTCTCTGCCTGCTAGGAATTCACAGTCTAGTTAGTAAGAGTGAAGCAGACACGTCACTGGGGAATTAGAGAGAGCAGCATGCTTTACTCCAAAATAAAGTTATCTCACCCTAGTCTGGGTTCATGTTATATGAACTGAAACTAATCTAATGTTGAGCTCAGTATTATTTATGTGGTAAGATAAACTAACCAGCCCTGATGCCTCCATCACATCCATCAGCTTTTACCAGAAGTAGCCTCAGAATCAAAAGAATAGCCAGATTCAGCAAATGCAAGCTGACACCACCACTTCCTTTTAAGGTACCAAGGAGAATGAATGTCCACTAGCCGGTATTAAGGACAGAAAAGAAGAATCAAGTAAGTGATCTCAGCTCAGTAGTCACAGGCCTTGAAACTCATAAAATCAAGGTACACAGCTTACTAAAGGAGAAATATTTTTTTTCTACAATATGGAAATGCACTGCAAAATCTCTAAGAAATAATATATTTATATTTATAAGGTCTTCTTACTTCACAGGTGACTTGATAAGGTGATGTCAAGGTATTATCTTTATTCAGAAGGACGGATCCTTACCTCTTTTCTGAAGCCCTTTTCTTAGTTATTGAATTTTTTTATTTTAAACACAAAACAAAAAGATAAAAACTATACAGAATTTCAAAAAATAGTAGGAAATTAACACTAGTTAACGTATTGTATATTGTAGTATTTGAGTATTATTATATTAAAAGTAGTATTTGACTATTATATTAAAAGTAGTTGAGTATCAATATGTATCCAGCTTTAGCCTGTGGTGTTGCTCAGATTTGAAGACAGCAAGAAAATACTAATCTGTAAGGTCCGAAAAGGAAACATTGTCCTTTACATTACTAAGAAGACTGTTCTGAGGGTTTAGGAGCCTGAAAAGCTTGAAAGGGGCCTCAGTAAAACAAGGAGGCCCTCCTCGAGAGGAAAGTCAGCTCAGAAGTGGGCACACATGCACAAGGCTCACATCTAAAAGGGGTTCCCTTATGTCATGAGTGGACAGAGGGGCCACTTTTGAGGCCAAAAGGCCCTCTGAGTTAGGGCACCGTGGGGTTCAGAAGAACCAAAGGGAGTCGGTGCATCTGCCAAAACGATATCCCAAGAGTCCAGCAATCTCCCAAATGCAGAGGTTTATTATTTATCATGTTCACAGCAAGACAGAGGGGAGCGCACACGCAGTGCTGGAGGTGGCACGGACAGTGCAGGATCTTTCTCCCCTCCGCTACCACCAACACACCCGATGAACACTGGAGGGGTGGAGCGGGGCACCAGGCAGCACCGGAACTATACAGTCTGGAGACTGAGCACTAGAACTTAGAAGCATCCTGAGATCGGTATCACCTGGAAGCCCGACCTGGCAGAGAGAAGGTAACAGACAGTTGCAGAGCTCGATGACAGCTCCGTGAAGAGCAGTACCCAGGGCAAAGCCTACAAGCACTGAGCCAGAAGACTAAGCCAAAAATTAGCTTTGTGTGTTCCAAGCAAGTATTCTTCCGCAGTACTACACCCTCAATCCCACTTAGTACTATCACTTTTATATTACAGATATGAAAACTGAGCTTCAGAGAAGTAAACTTCCAAAGCACAAAAGAATGCCTGGTTCCCTTTTACAAGCCTTGCCTGCCTAGTCACTCGTCTAGCACATCTAGCCATAATCCTCTCATCATTTTCCTCAATGTGAATGTAATCAATAAACACCGAGGTTGGCTGCCTTGTGGCCTTTTGTTCCCCTTGAACAACTGGCCATCCCAGATCCCCATTGCTATCTCTTGCTCTTTCTTTTTGCCATGTGCCATAACGTCTTGCAGGAAACTGGGGACTCACTTCAAAGGTTCCCAATATCCAGGGACAACAAAAAAAGGAAAAAGAAAAATGCTTTTGGAAAGCTAGATTTGTCCTAACTGACAAAATGCCAACAAACTGAATGGCACATTAATAATTGAACTATTCAGAATTTTAAAGATATGACAGATAGAAGAATGAGCTTTAATTTAGTGAGATTTAATTTCAAAAATACCTCATTTTTCTGGGTGTTAAATAATGACTAAGAAAGAGGAGGAGGAAAGAAAGAAAGAAAGAAAGAAAGAAAGAAAGAAAGAAAGAAAGAAAGAAAGAAAGAAAGAAACTCCGGTAGAAATTCATTGCAGCAATCCTAGTAGAAGTTGATAACATCCTGGTCTAAGGCATTTAGTTTGGATTTAAGTATTTTAGCCTAAATATTTTATAGCGCATCCCTCCCCCATCCTAGGAAATAGCTAAGAAGACTATATGTGATGGAAAAAGTTTTATCTTTCATGTTTTCTTGTAAAAATAAAAGCAAAATCCTGAAGACACATATCATAAAGGCTCTATAGCATTTTGGGTATAGTTGGAAACTCCATTTAGAGAGAAGATCCCCAAATCATCAATCCATGGCAGCACAGAAATGCTTGAAAAGAAATTTACTGGGGAGGCACTAAAAGAATAGAAGTCAACAGGAGTTACCTATGGCTCCAGTATGCTACACACAGTGCTTTATCTGAGGACCACAGGAAAAACTAAACATCACTGTACATAATATCCCAGCCCCTGCCAAAAGCATGTGTGAGCACAAAGCTAATAAAACCATACACCTGGAGCAATTCAGAGCCAATGAGAATGAACCTGGACAAGTAAAAACAAAATTAATAAAAAGAAGGAAAAATAATGTACTTCTAGTTCTATTTTTTCATTTAATAGCCATAGAGCAGTGGCCATCTATCACATTCATCTCATCTCAAGAATTCTCTCCACAAAATGATGTGAAAATAGTTAAAATAACCTGCCTTAGAGTTTATTTTAAATTGAAGTAAAGAAATTATTCAGAACCCACTATGTACTAGAAAATGAAGCAAAGATCTGAAAATGAGTAAAATGCATTCTGATCTTCTGCACACTCACTGAAAAGTACTGGGATGTGGAAGCAGGAACATGAACTGCTAAAGTATCAGGTACTGTGCTATGTGCACTTGTATGTAATTAACTCGTTAATCCTACAGCAAATCTGAGGGGCAGATATAATTGCTCCCACTTTATGATTGAGGAAATTTAGACTCAAATAGGTTATATAAGTTGCCCAAGATCATATGCTCAGTTCACAGTAGTTCGACTTTGAAGCTTACATTCTTTCCATTCTAGCACACAGTGTTCACAAAAATACAGGCTATACAGTGATACAGGCAATATAAAGGACAAAAGTATTCAATGATACCATTAAGGTGTCTGGAATGCCAGCTTGATTGGCCAAAGAAAAGAATATAGGTATGTAACTGCTATTTCACCACAGCAAAGGCAGTATCAAACTTTTTTTCCATGGGCTAATAAACAGAAGTAGGTATTTGGCTCTCTTACAAAATCATACAACCTGTCCTATTCATGGGTTACTTTTCTAGCATTATGAAAATATCTCACTTTATATTTATTTCTATAATTATCAATGAGGTTGAAAATAATTTAAACATACTTATTGAATATTGGTGCTGTTCTTTTATGAATGAATTTCTCATATTCTCTGCCCAGTCTTCTTCATTCCTATTAGGCCTTAAAAATTTTTAAGATTTTTTTCTAGTTTTATTGAGATATAACTGAAAAAATGTTGTAAGTTTAACACAAATTCTGTCTTGGTTATTTTTCTCTTGTTGCTGAGACAAAATACCTGACACCCAAAATGAAGGAAGGAAAGTTTATTTAGCTTACAGTTTGTGGAGGTTTCCGCTGACTCCAAAGCAGGGTGGTGTGGCTGAGGGGCAACCTTTCACAGTGGCTGTGGCAAATATCACAAGCAATGAGAGCAAAAGGGCAAAAGGGAGGAGCAAGC
>RJWT010008497.1:0-26213 GCA_004365215.1 Cuniculus paca | reverse complement strand
AAAAAAAATAGTTGTCATATTACTAGATTATCTGACTGGCAAAAAATAATAAATCTGTCAAGAAAAAATAGACGGACATGAAAGATACATTTTTAATAGTAATTACTATGTTGGATTTGATTACAGAGCATCTTTAACTTTCTCTGAATTGGTAATGTATTTTAAACCTATATTTCACTAGGAAGCATGGATGGAAAGAAGATGCGTACATGTGTAGTAGATTCTAATTACAAATATTCATCTTTTTCTGTCATTTATTTGCAGCAGAAATGCAGTTGACTGTATGTGATGTTTAATTTTAAATATCAATTTGACTGGTTTAAGAGAAGTCTGAATGACTGGAAAAACAAATTTTGACCTAGTAGACAATATCTTGGTTACTTTTCTCTCATTGCTGTGACACAATACCCAATGCTCAAAATGAAGGAAGAAAAGGTTTATTTAGCTTATAGTTTTTGGAGGTTTCAGTCCATGCTTCATTGGCTCCAAGGCAGGGTAGCATGGCTAAAGGGGCAGCCCTTCATGGCAGCTGCAAATGACAAGAGTGTGGGGGCAAAGGGGAAAGCGTGCCTCCTTCCTTCCCTAATATTGTATGCTGGCTACCCACTCCTGGGTGGGTGCAGTGCTCACACCACCACTCCCAACACTAGACAGCAAACCAATCACAAATGCTAGACTCAGCCACCTTTGAAAGTCCTGCCCCTCCCATGACCTCAGGAGGCTTTGGGGGGACATCCAGAGGCAAACCATTAACAGAAGAAAAAAGCAAAGAGGAAAGGCTAATTCCGTTTCTCTGCTTAAGTTAGGACTCCTGTCTTCTGCCTCCCAATTGACCTGGGGCTTTCATTATCACACCTCACTCCCACCACAGAACTCAGACTAAATTGCATCAGGACTTGAATTTTCTGAATCTCCAGCTTGCAGACTGAAGATCTTAGGTGTTCTTAGTCTCTGATATAATGTGTGCCAAACTCATTCTTTCTCTCTTTCTCTCTTTTTCTATGTATCTGTGTATCTATCTATGTATCTGTCTACCTATCTATCTCTCTATCATGGTGGAGTTCACAGCAGGTTAAAAGCTTTTAACTATGATGTTTCCTCATCACAGGCTCAAAATTATTGGCCAATCAATCAAGGGCTGCAATCCACAACTTCGAAGCAGAATAAATATTTTCTATATATAAGTTCATTATTTCAGGTATTTCAGTATAGTAATACAAATCTGATTAATATATTTTCTTATTGTACAGTTCTCTGATTAGCAACATTAGTTTCATTGTCAAGTTTAATGACATGTAAGTTCACAGTCACAAGTTTGGGAAATGATTAAGATATGGGCATGTTTGAAAGGGTTCCAGTATTCTATGTTCTCCATCATTTTTAATGCCTTCTCACATTGTTACTTTATCAATATATGTAAAGGTGGCCAAGGGGATATTGAGTTCACTTGTGTTTCAGTCTGCTCCTGGTTCTACAATAAAATACTTTAGGTAATTTAAATATGAAAGAAATATATTTCTCATAGTTTTGGAGATTGGACAGTCTAAGATCAAGGCACCAGTAGATTTAGCATTGATGAAGATCTGTTCTTCATAAACACACCTCCCCTTTATCCTCAAATGGCAGAATGGGCCAGAGTGACCCTCCAGTCTTTTTTTTTTTTTTTTTTTTGCAATGGTAGGCAGAGGCCTCATGATCTCATCACTGGGTAAGGATTCCGCCTCTTAACTTCACACTGGGTATTACATTTCAACATGAATTTTGCAAACATGTCAGTGTTCAGATCACAGCAATGTTATGAGAGTAAAAGAAATGTATTAGAACATTTGAATTGGTGTGGTATAATTTCTAGTTCTAACTCAGTGCTTGCTTGAAAATATACCTTAGTTCCAGAAAGTCACTTGAATTTTCAAATAGAAATTATATAATCTCTAAATTATTACTGGATCTTATAATAAGATGGGAAAGAAAGAACATCAGCCCAATCAATAGGTTTACAAAACTGGAAGAATTAAGCAGAGACCTTGTGGTATTATCTAATACAAGACTCCAAGAGGGAATACTGGTTAATTTCTATACTTTCAGAATCAAAGAAAGCAAACAATCCCAAACTCTGCATAGTTATGCCACTTTTGAGACGTAGGCTAAAAGATAGGTTAGCAATAATCTGTGAGCACATGGTCCACAGTTCCTGGAGGAAGCAACATACACATTGCAGGCACTGGGGAGAGCTGGTTGCCAAAGGGACCCTGGTTGTCAAAGGCAGAGAGCAGCTTGGGTCCGCTTTTCCTGAAACTACCAAAAGGAAATGCACATCGTATGAGAGGAATAAGGAAAGAGCCAACACTTACAAAAATTTCATTTTGGATCACAGAGAAGGGAACACCTAGGGATTTAGATGAATTTGAAGTAATTGAGAACTTCGATGTCCAAATGGTATCTGGTAAATCTAAAGGAAGTGAATAAGCTTTAAAGGATTGAGGGGAGAGATTAATCTCAATATCATATCAACATAAGAATTTTGCACTATATTTTATATATCCCTGAGACTCCTTGGATTAAAGAATGAACTTCTAGGAAGTCTTACAAAAATAAACTGCCTTTAGAAATTAATAAAATACTGCATGCAAGCACATTTAAGGGTATGCATTAAAGTGATATTTATGATACTACATAATAGCATCTTTTACAATTGAAGATTTATTAGCCTTCTCATATAAAATATGTAACAAAATTTATCCTGAGAATATTATAAACTTACATAATTGAAGACTTTGTATCAGGAAATCTTACAAAAGTGAGTTTTCTTGTTGGCCTTTTATTAATGAGTTTATCATAGTACAACAGATACCTTTTCACTATTTATGAGTGACTAGGATTAGCAAGACCCAGAGGAAACATTCAAACTAAGAAGCTGTTTGGAAAACAGCATAAATAGATGCAGCAACTTGAGGGACAAGTCAGGCAATCCTGGGCATCCCTGTGCATCCTGTAATGCTGCACGCTCTTTTAGAGAAGTTGGAAACAGTGGTCCAGGCTATTGCTCAAGGCTAAATTCTAAGAGATGCAGGCTAAGTCGTGCTCTCAAACATGCCCTCTAAACAAAACTGCCTTGCAACAACCAGAGCTGTGAAAATATTCTACTATATTTTGCAGTGTCCAGAGGGTACAATAATGCTAGAGAAAAAAATGATTCATATTTATTTTTCCCACCCTTCAGAAGTAGTTTACAAATAAATTAAGTTATTTTCCAGTATTTCCTCTACCAAATTGCATCATATATCCTAAAGGAAATGCATGCAGCCTAAAAGATAAAATAACACTTGTAGGCATGAGAACAGACTAATAAAACACCATCCTGAATTTCTTGACAAGGAAACCACCAAAGGGTAGAAATAGTTGGAATGATAGAAAAATGAAAAACGAAGAATACTTAGAGGGCTTCCTTGTAAGGCTATTTTATGGCATGATTAATGGACTGAGGACTGGGTAAATCCTGTTGAATGTATATTCAGTCTTAGCAACAGTAAGAATGATTCACTCATTTACTGATGATAACTCAAGGCTCTTGGCATACGTTTTTGAAAATAGAATCCATACATTTCTAAATCTGCAGTTTTTAATGACTCATTTTAGTTATTGTTATGCTTGAATATATTTTTTATACTTAAAAAAGCACAAAAGCATTTATCTGCTACCATGAAATAACAGATTCTGCATCAGTACTGATGATTTGATTGGCAAGGTTTGTAGATAGGCTTCTGCTATTTTCCACTTAACACAGACTTTCTATTTAATAGATGCACAGCCAAATATTCTAGGTAATTGTTTTGAACAAAATGTGATAGGAATATAAACCACAGTTTTTACTCCTAATAGGCCATCCTTACTTAGTCTTCTACAAATTATATTCATTAAACTTTTACCTTTCTTAGAAACTTTTAACCTTTAATTGGCAATGAAAACAAGAACATCTAATTCTTTACATGCATATTAGACATTTCTTTTGGCACACTTTCAGTAGTATAATTGACACTATGAAAATCATTAAGCAGATATGAAATAAAAATGTGTGGTTGTGTGTATTGTATAGGTAACTGTGAGGTAGTTTTGTTAATGTATTAAAGATATGACCTATCATGACTTCTGAACAAAAAGCAGCTTACTTTTACGGTATGATTTCCTTCAAACAGGTGGTAGGACTACATGGAGAAGATTAGGAAGGTAAAATGCCAACAGTTACTTCTCTCCTAGATGTAAAAGCCAAGCAGTATAAGAAGTGAGTTTGCTGTTAAAGGAATGCAGGGAAGAATAGCTTGCTGGTTTTTCTCAGGAGGACAAATCACATTCTGAGACTGAGTGCACAAAGAACAAAAAGTAAACTGGGGTAAAGAGCCTTGAGGCATCTGTTTGGCTGTCAGAATAAGACATAATTCAATAAAATTTTTACACTTTAAATTAAATAAAAATTATTGGGCCTATTTAGTATTATTGATATATAACGTGCACACACAGCACAGTAAATGTTATGCATTCTAGTTCCTTGTGCAGGCTAGGACAAATACAGAAAGATTCTCTGCATGTTCCTGGATTGTTGACAGGAATTTGAGAAGACTGCAAGCACAGTAGTTGGAATGGTCAGGGATGTGTGTAGGAATGGCTGACTTTTTCCTTTTGTGTGTCTAATTATCATGAGATTCACTTGGATCCCACAAGTCCTTTTCTTCTGTAAACTTTATGGCAATAATTGGTAGCTGGAGTACACCCCAGTAATACAAAATCTGCAAGTGCATATCTTTAAAATATGAACATAAATACACATTTGTTCATCTCAACGAATATTTCTTTGTGGGTTGGCTTTGCATAGACAGTGTTCTGGGAGCTCTGAATGTGATATACTCGAGAAAGTCTAACCTGGTCAGAAATCTCCTGGAGTTGCCATTCATTGCAGACGCAATACCAAATGTGACTCCCCAAGAAATAGATATCACTATCATCTCCCAGCCTATGCACACTAACAACAATGGATTTCTGTAATATCCGTAAAAGTAGATAAGTACTTCATAAAATAAAACTGGAATAACATTAGGTAATTCATATTGGGAAAAAATATCACTGGCTTAAAAGATATGCATGAAGAAAAACTCAACTTTACTAGTAAGAAGTGAAATGCAAATTGAAAGAGTAGTTAAATAATGTTTCATATTGTTTTATAAAAATCAGGAAGCATAAAAATACCATATGCTGGTCAAACTGTGAGAAGGACATAAATTTTCATGCTTTGCTGGTGGGGCATTGGGCATGAAATCTGCCAGTAATTGAGGAAATTAAAAGTAATCAAACCCCACACAACTGCCAACCTACTCTGAGGGATATGTGTATTCCAGACAGAGTTGCAAGATTTCCAAATAAAAATACAGGACATTCCGTTAAGTTTTAATTTCAGACAAAAACAAATGATGTTTTAATGTTATAAAGCCCCATGCAATATTCTGACCATTATTTTATTTTAAAATTTTTTTAACACAAAGTTCAAATTTAACTGGGTGTTCCAATATTTGATATGAAAAATGTAATCCTAGTAAAAATGTTGCCAGATGACAAAGAATATGAAAGAGTGTTTATTACAACATTCTTTGTGTAAGTCATACACTTTGACTATTGAGATGCCCATCAGTAGAGAAATTCTTTTTTTAAAAAAAAATCCAATTCATTTATTTGTCAACTTTGTTTGGTTTGCATTTCTTTCTATTTTTTTTCTTTCTTCTTTTTTTGTCAGTACTGTAGCTCAGTACAAGGGCCTTTGCCTGACTACAACCTCAGTACTTTTTATTTTATTTATCCATTTATTTATTTGTAGTACGTAATTGCAGTATGTAAAGACTGTATTCATCATGGGGAGATGAGACATATATATAGCGCATCTCAATTCCTTTTTCATCCACTTCTCCTCTACTCCTTTCCCACTCACTCCATCTCTTGGTCATGAGACAGGCTCTTTCTAAATGAGCTAAGTTGCCCAGGCTGGGCTTGAATTTGCTATTTCCTGCTTCAGTTTCCCAGAATACTGGAATTACAGGCATGTGTAACAGTGTCTAGCTTTCTTATAGTTTGAAATGATCCTTAATTAAAATAATAAAATCATCTTTTAATAAAACAATAATCCTTAATTAAACAATAAAATAATCCTTTTAATTTTAATTTAAACAAATCTAAGTTTAATATCCTTTTAAAGTTAATTTTTAATTTTTAACTAATCTATACAGACTTACTCTTTTAATGAGTTAAATCTAATCAGACTGATTTCTTTCTTATTCCAGTGATCTATGTTTACTACTGATTTTGGGGCTCCTTTTCTTTTTGTGGGTTTGGTAGAACTATTCACTTACATGTTACTGCCCTTATTCATTTACAAATTGTTTTATATCTTTCTTTTTATTCTATTAATCATCACCGTCTCTTGCCCAGCTTTTTAAGTCAGTTACCTTTGGCTATTGTTTTAGTGATAAAAGAAGGACTATCTTCCCAATACACAAGACCTCCTTCCCTTAGTCATTAATTCCTCTCTGCTCCTATCTTGTAAACACTTTCTCAGAGCAGGATGATCTTAGTTTACTCCTACACCAGACCACAAGCCAACTCTAGGATTTTAATGGCAGAGTCTACTACTTATTAGTTTTCATATCTCTGTCTGTCTGCCCAGTTTAGTTTTGTATGTATATATAGTATTTTTTAAGTTCTAGAATTTTCACTGGTTTTTTTTGTATAGTTTCTCTTTCTCAGCTGATATTTTCTATTTATTCCTTCAATAAATGTATTCACCTTTATTAATTCGAACATACTTATAACAGATGCTTTAGAAAGTTGCACATTAATTGTTTCTTGGACCCATCTCCCCTGAAGACATGTCTCCTTGACAATGACTTACATTCATCTGCATCTGTAATGACTTGTTTTTTTTGTTTGTTTGTTGTGATAGGGTCTCCCTACGTAATGCAGGCTGGCCTTCAACTCACAGTGATCCTCCTGCCTCAGCTTCAGCCCCATGGATGCTGGGCTGGGCCACCACACCTGGCTCGATTTTGTTATTTTTTAAAAAGAACTTCCTTTGAAGGCAATTTTGTTTTTTGTTTTGTTTTGTTTTCTTGACTTGTTTTAGTTCTGTTTTCTTGAAAGAGGGCTACAGCTGATTCAGAGGTCCTTTTCACCTTCGATGCGTTGTTCCAGCAGTTGACCCACAAAATTTGTGCATCCCCCCCGCACAAGTCTCTCCTTTGTACAATTCTCCCTTCTTAATTTTACACCTGCTGCTTTCTCCCTTTTATCTGCTCTGGTTTTTCCAGTCAGATGTCCAGGTGTTTATCCTTGTTGAATTTTAGTAGCCCCTAGAAGCATAATAAAACTTAAACTTTAGAAAGCAAATGTTATCTGCCTTCCATTTATAAGATCTGAGCTAGAGTTAAAATTTTAGCAAAAGTAACCCCATGTTTACAGGCTTGTTTTTTGTCCTTTGTGTTTATGATACTTCCTGTAATACAAAGAATTGTTATTTGCATTTTTTCTTCTTGAATTGAGACAGCAACGACCATTCCCCACAAGCTCTAGTCAGTGTTATGAGTGTAATTTTCTAATGTCCTCCAAAATGATGGTAGTGTTTTGCTTTCCCAGGAAAATGAATGAGAAGCCTGTTGTTCTGAGTCTTCATTTGGTATTGCCAGATTTTGGATTAGAGTCATTTTTAAAGAGTTATCAGTACCATTATTTCTATGTATCTTTATTATGTGAAATTTGGTGTAACTAAGGAGATATTTTAAATTTTCTTTCGCAGGATTCTTTTACTTATAGTTCTCAAAATGGAAGTCTTCTTTTTGTATTTGCTCTGCCTGACTTTTCTCTTCACTTCTTTGTAATCTTTAGCTGTAAGCTTGTTAGGTGATCTAATTTCTGTGATAATTATTTTGACTCGGATTTGGGGAAGGATATTTACTAGTGAATCCTCAAATATTTTCCAACTTGCAATCAATCTCTCATGATTTCTTTCACCACATTTTATTATTAATTTCTTCGGTTTATCAGACCATATGAGTACCGTTATTTTGACATCAGATTCTACCTAATATAAGAATTTCTTAAAACTTTCTGCACAAAATTAGGGGTATAGGTAAAATTTCTTACACTTTGCCAGTCAAGCAATTATCTGGTGTTTGTTTGTTCATTTTCATATTTTTTTAAGGCAACCCCTTGTCATTCAGGCTGACAGGCGGAGGACAATCTACTCAAGTGCCTGTGGTAAGATCAACCCTTTTCACTGGTACCAGAACATTAACTACAAAACAAGCTTATGCTGTTTGTGGTTGTCCTAAACTGAAGCGATATTGTTTCAGAAGATCTGTTTGGGGACTCATGAATCTTTCCATAGAACAAAGTAATTGTGGCATTTAGTCCAATTTAGAAAAAATGTATGTGTACTTTTTTTTTTTACCAGAAGTACTCAATGATAAAACTTTTTACATTCAAAGTAGATACATTAAAGGAATCAATCAATGAAAATAAAATAACATGGGAATCTTTAGTGCTATTTGTTCAGTATTTCTTCTCTTTTTAGATAATCTACATCTCTTTTCTCAACATGTTTGAATTGTATAGCATAAATGCAACAAGTGAAACTTTTGATTTTGAAAAGCACTGCAATTTAAGTATTATTTGTTAGTATGGCATAATCTGGTTTATTTTTCAAATAAATATCTCAGTCCTCAGATACTATCTACCATCTCATATCCAATTTTGCTATAGCCTGCTGATAATCTGATGATAAAAATTAAAAAGAACAAAGTAATGTTTGGAAAATCATTACAGTGAAATCAAAAGATCATGCATTAGGTTGCAATGCAATGTTTTATTTTGCCTCAAAATACTACATTAACATCAGACACTACAGTTATTCACCTCTATTCAAGGTATGTTGTTATCAGACCATAAAACTTCTATTTCTTGTAGTGTATTTTTAAAAGATCTGTCTAAATTTCTGTGTATATAATTGGTTAATAATTTATGTTTCATCCATAATAATTTATATTATGTACCACCAAATTTTATTTATTCAGTCCTCCAGTGATGGGTATCTAGACAGTGTTCAAGACTTCACTATCAGATAATTCTGAAGTGAATTAGTTTCACATATTCTGTTATGGTGTGTGTGAAAGTATTTCTAGAGTAAGTTTTAAGGAATAGTACTTGCATGTGCAGATTTCATTACATGCTCCAGATTATCTGAAATTTCTAGAATTGGGAGGACAGAATACAAGAAATCAAAGAATTGTATGTTTGGAGACAGGTAGAAATTAGTACAGGTCTCCTGGTGAGTTTTGGCTGGGGTTTCATTGGTCTAAAACTTAATAGGTATTAGCCACTCTACACAGCAGAGAAAAACAATGTGTGACACACATTGCTAGAGGTCCCTGGGCTCTGGGACTGCCAGAATGCAGATGCCTTGGTAACACTTCAGTAACCACCCTATCTTCCAGTTCATACGAGTCTGAGATTTATAAGACATGGCTTCTCTCTAGATTAGGACCAATCATTGAAGCCCTAGCAACCGCTGACTCCAACCCTGATGAGATCATCACAGCTGGTACAGCTGCACAGCTGAGTGAGTTCCAGTGAGTCAGAAGAACTGGGAAAACAATTTGAACTTTCTTTAGTGCTCTCAGGGCGATGTACAAAGTCCAATTTACTCAAATTCAGCATTGTTACACTGTAATTGAACTAGCTATGATAACAAAATAAATGTTTCAGAGAAAAGAAAAACAATATTCAGGTTCTCAAAAAAGGTACTATCGAAATGATTGGCATACAATACTAATTATATAGACAAGAAACAAAGCAGGAACATGGGAAGCAGCTCATAAACTAGAGAGAATGCATGCAATCAATACAAAGCATACCGAGATGGAACAGGTTTGGGTTTTACAGACATGAGCATCAAAGCAATGGTATGACTGTAATAGGGACTTAAAATACATTCTTCAAGGATTGAAGGAAAAGGAGCTTAATGATTGAATGGAGGCATTTCTGAGATAAATTAAAAGCTCAAAAATGGAATTTCTAGATCTGAAAACTACAACAGTGAAATGAAAATAAATTTCTAGATGGCCTTAACAGCAAATTGAAGAAAGGAACAGGAAGTCACAGAAGGAGAGAACCTATCAAGAGAAGTTTTCCAGTCTAGTCGGGGATATAGCTCCAAGGCATGAGCGGCTGCCTGGCAAGCCCAAGGTCATGAGTTCAATTCTCTGTACAAATTAACAAAAAAAAAAAAAAAAGAAGAAAAAGTTTTCCAGTCTGAAGAATGGAAACAACAAATATTGAAGGTAAATTAGAGACCTGTGGAACAATATCACATAAGCTTACATAGATTTCAAGACCCAAAGAAGGTGGTAATGGGGAAGAATAAATATTTGAAGAAATGATGACTAAAATTACTAAATTGAATCAACAATCAACTTATATATGCTAGAAATTCAATACATCAAAAACAAAATAATTTTTTAAAAATTACATCCAACTGGATGTGGTGGCTTATGCTTGTGTCATCTCAGCACTCAGGAGGCTGAGGCGGAAGCATCGCCATGAGTTCAAGGTCAACCTGGCCTATGTAGTAACACCTTGCCTCAAAAACGCCAAAAGAAAAGTTAAAATAAATGCCACCAAAAATTAAGATTGAAAGACTTAATAAACTAATCTATTAAATAATTAGATCTATTAAATAATTGCAAGGCTATCTATTAAATAATCACAAGGCTATCTAAAACCATATATTTAACGGTAAAGGATTCAGTGATTTTCTACTAAGGGTTCGGATGAAAAACAAGGTGCACATTTTTAATATCCCTATTGAAGATACAAGTTCATGAAGTGGAACAAAACAAAAATCATAAACATGAAACTGAAAAAAAGGTGTGTTTACCTGAAGAAACTATAATGTGACTATAAGAGAATCTAAGGAATCAAAAACCATTTTTAAAACATTAAGATTTAGTACATGATTTTAACATAATTGGAGGATACAACTGTTATACACACAGAATTATTTTTCTTCTTTTTTCTTTGTTGGCCTACATTTTTATTAGATAAATAAAATTTTGTACTGTACCTGAAAGAAAAAAAGCATTCTGTTTCTCTCTTTGCATTGGTACCCTTAATTCTTCTTTTTCTTTTTTGCGGCACCGGGGATTGAACTCACGACCTTGCGCTTGCCAGGCAAGCGCTTAGGCCACTGAGCTAGATCCCTGGCCCTTGTGTTTTTGAGACAGGGTCTCACTATGCCGTTCAGGCTGGCCTTGAGCTCACTTTGTAGCCCAGGCTGGTCTCGAACTCACAACAATCCACCTGTCTCAGCCTCCTGAGTGCTGGGATTACAGGCGTGAGCCACCACGCCCGGCGGTACCCTTAATTCTTAGACACATGAATGTTCACCTGTTCCTCTCGAGTTCTTTGGCTTGTTAATGTCTATACATACCTTTCAAATGAGACGAGCACCTTGATGTCACCTCATCTTTCTACCCTTAAATTTTACTATATTACTACTATACAGATTTGTTTCAGCTTTTAGTTGATTTTGTAACATTTTGATATGGAAAATATTCATACCAAAGAGTTTATATAGCAGAAATGCTTGGTAAATTTTCACAATGCACTCATATAATAAATTCTTATTAGAAACAGAGCAACACCACTTTTTAAAAGCCACGTTTTTTTTTAAGTACCAGGGATCAAGCTCATGACTTTGCACTTGCCAGGCAGGTGCTTACACTGCTGAGCTAAATCCCCAGCCCCTAAAACCAATTTTTCTACTCACATCAGTAACAGTAACTTTCTGCATCACATTTTAAAACCTTTGTTGTCCTGTTTGTTTCTTGCATGACTATAATAAAAGGGCATATAGCCTTCTATAACTGGCCTTTTAAATTCACAATTATATTTGTAAGATAATTCCATGTTGCATGTAGCTGTGGGTAACTTATTCTCATTGATATATATATGATTTATTATTTTGATATGCTGTTTTTCTATTTTCTCAAAGTACATTGGACAGTAAAACTTTTTCCTGTCTTTTACTTTTTTCCTGTTGCAGTTATTATTAATAAAGCTCCTAAAAACATTCTTAATGTGTGTCCTGGTGACTATGCACTCATTCTCTTGAATATGCAACTAGATACGAAGTAAGATCAGAGCCTAAGCACTTCAGATTCAGCCTAAGTAGATACTGACAGTTTTCTGATGTGATACCAGTAATATTCTCATGATTAGCATACTAGAGTTTCAGTTGTTCCAAAACCTTGCCAAGTTTTGGTGATGTCCATCTGTTTCCTTTTAGCCTTTCAGAGTAGTATATATTTTTAATGTTTCTATTACTGTATTTTTAAAGTAACAAAACTTAATGAGAGTTCTTACCCACAATTATATCCCATAAGTCTATCCCTCTGGAATCATTTATGCACAGATTGGGATGGTTTAAACCATATGAATTCATTTTCTCACAGTCCTGCTGGCCACAAGTCCAAGATTCATGTGCCGTGTGTGTTGTTTTCAGAGAAGTCTCTCAGCTTGGCTGATAGGTGACCACTGTCTGGTCATGTCTTCATAAGTTCTTTTCTTGCTATACTCTCTGGTTAATACCAGTCATCTCTTAAGTCTCTTTCCCTTATAAGGACACCAGTTCTGTTATACTGGGATCCCACCTTTATGATTTCATGTAGCATAATAATCCCTCCAAAGGTCCTACCATCTAATATAATCATATTGAGAGTCAGGTCTTCAGCATATGAGTTTTGCCCATATTGTGCCCGTATTGATTTCCTTTTCACTGGAGTACTTCTCTTAAAAGAGTTTTCAAAGAAGTTTCTTTGTGTGATAAGATTTCATTTTAGCTTTGTGTTTATATAAAATTTTAGTTTATACTATCTGATATTTTAGCAGACTGTTTACATTATTGCATCATCTTTTTACACCTATTCTACTCTTAATATTTTTCCTTCTTTTTTCTTCTACCTCACACCCTATACTTGCTCTTTCTATCTGTTTTTATTTTATTTTATTTTTATTTTTTGTATCAGGAATTGAACGTAAGACCTCACATTTGCCAGTTAGGCACTGTGCTGCTGAGTTCTATCTCTAGTCCCTTATCTACTGTTTTTCTTCTTTCATCTTTCTTATCTTACCTATATAATTTGCTGAGCTATTATTTGTCCTGTTTAGTTTACTCTTCCCTTCTAAAGCAGGAGTTTAGCCCAGATCCTCGCTGTTCTGTTCACATAGATGACCTCAATATTTTGGCTATGAATAAAATCTGAGGGAATTATCTGTGAACTTATCTTTCAATGTGTGCCTGAGCAAAGAGAAGAAAATACAACAGAGTGCAGATTGTGCCTGGTAAGGTTAAATTTCAGGAGCAGAGGACATCAGAAAATCAGGAATTACAGTACGGCGATCTGGGGTGAAGCACTGCCTCTTTCACACAACATCTGCTTCTCAGCAAACATCTTGTGTCACCAACCAAGGTATTGCATTTCTCAGGCAGGAATTATGGGAATTATCATGGGTGGAAGGTAATATATGGGGCTGTCTTCTATGCAAGAAATTACCACTCACTAACTCCCTTTTCTCCCACCGTCACCGTTAGTACCTTTAACAGATGCTAGAGTAAGATTTCTGTTTAGCATGGAGGGGAGTGGAGTAGAGAAAGAAAAACTAGGTGAATAGGAAACCCCACAAATCAACTGGCACAGACTTCTCACATTCAAGACGAATTTCTGCCTCACTTTATCTGCCGTATCTACTCCCTTCTTCAGACACACTTAGGGCAACACACACAACACTGGTCACCTTCTGCTTCCTCAAAGATTTTTCTTTTTCTCTTTCTACAATTGAAGAAAAGATGCCAAAGCCTTAGCAAACTTTTGAATAGCAAAGATAATGACCAGACAAAATCGGCACATTATGTTCAAAATCCTAATGAACAAGTAGCTATTATTGAAAATTTTGAGTTAATATGAATCCCTCCTCCAAGACTGAGAGCAAAAAGTGTGTGAAGACCTTGAGTAATAAAATTTTAGTGTTTATAAATACTTACTGAAAGACATTGACGGGTAAAGATCAGAAAGGGGAAAACTGAACATAGAAGCAGCACCAGCTGAAGTTAGAGTGAGCCAGGTAACAAGAGTAATTTTGCCAATCAGTTGGCTTTTCATAAATTCAAATTTGGGGATATGTTAAAAATAACTAGAGCTTAAAGTATTAGACATTAGACATTAAACACAGCTAATAAAGCATTCTATTTTGGCAACAGAATAAGTATAATTGAATTTAAACTTCATTAAAATGTGTATTATAAATGTAAGCAAAACTGCTAAGATATTATAAGATACGTATTATTTTAATGACACTTGTATGGCTAACTAGAGAAAGAATAAAGCAAACTTTATTGTTGCAGAGGGGAAAAGCAGGATTAATACCTGTTGAAAGAAAACTTAGTAATAATAAAATGAAAAATAAGATTTCAGAATTAACTTTCCCAATAAATGTAGATGGATTCTACTTAAAAATAAGGAGATGGTCTAATTACATTTCACATACTGTAATCAGGGTAGATGTGAAGTGGTATGAAAATCAAAGTAAATATAAAGTTTGAATACAAAGAATAAAATGTTACAAATGAGTATGTATCACAGTAGTAGTATCACACAAATATGTGAAGCCTCAAAATATTTACCATGATTACATAATATTAAACAGATTTCTCCACTAAGAAATATCCTATAAGTATCTAAATATAGATGGACCTTGGAAAATTAAAAAAAAAAAAAAAAAAAAAAAAAAAAAAACAACCAAAACAAAGTAGTCTCCAAAATCAGTGGCAGATTTCTACAGACCTCTGCCAATCTGATAAATGAAAAAATAGATTTGAAAGAAGTTTTAAATTTTTCTCTGAGTATGTAAATAGAGTCTATGCTAATCTTGTAAAACATTTCATATTGTTCAATACATGTATCACTCTGACACATATATTTATTAGTTATCTTCCTCACTAGAATATAATCTCCCTGATATTTAGTCATTTTTTTCATTTAGTACTGAGATATCAGTATTTTGTGCCTTTTGTAAAATTAGAATATGGAACCATTTTTCCACCAAACTATCATAAGTAATTGTTTCAACTAATTAACTGCTTGTTCACATACACAAAAGATATTAAAACTAAAAGAATATTATAAGCAAAAATCTCTATGCAGAATGCAATTATAACAGAAAATTTTAAAAGTGGGAACTATGGGATAAAACATAACTACTTTATTATCCTGAAATAAATGAAATATAAAACACTATGCATTAAAAACTGAGTATAGTGATAACATGGCACTTAAAGAAAATTTTCAGATTTTAATGCCTTTATTTAAAAAACAGAAATTCTAAAAATAATTCAGATTAGTATTTAATACAGATATCTGGGATACAAGGGGAAAAAAGACAAAAACAATAATGTTTAAAAATGAGGAGAAATGTTAAGAAATAGAAAATATACAGAAAATTGAATTCAACAAAACCTAAAGAGGGAATATCAGATCTTCCTTTTTGGCAAATTATACTCCCAGAAATATACCACTGAAAACAGCTAAAAATGAAGACTGTCTGACATACAAATAATCCTGTTATAAAGTATAAAAATAGTACCACTAAGCAAGAAAGGAACAGAAACCAAGATTGAAAATGAAGTGGACACGCAACTCAGCCTAACTACTAGGCTATGTAGCACATGGTCACTCAAAGTTTGCTTCCTAAACCCTGGCGCATGTGGGTTTACATTTTTGCTGAAAGTAAAGACTCATAAAATTCAAAAAAATAAATTGTCATCCAAAATCAACAGAGTACCAAATGTGAAGGAAGCAAAGTAGCGTAAACCTATCTAGGAATGAAATATGCAAATCTTAGAGTAAGGAGAGCAGTGTAAATATCTAGTAAATTTGGGCATGGTGGTGCACACCTATAATCCCAGCACTTGGAAAATTGAGGCAAGAGAATTTCTGTGAGTTTGAAGGCAGCCTGGGCTGCAAAGTGAGTTCAAGACCAGCCTGATCTACATAGTGACACCCTTTCTCAACAAGCAAGCAAACAAACAATCTAGTAAGTGGTATGAAGGATAATGAGAATGAGTGAAACATATCATGTGCTCTCATGGGTTGACATAACATTTAAATATGTCAGTTTTTCATTTCGCCCAATGTTAGATAATCCTTTTCAAAAACCATGTGATTTTTTTGAATAGTCTAATAAATTTATTTAAAGAATTGTAAAGGGTGAAAGTAAAAAAATTGCTATGTAAGCTTTACAAATGAGGAGCAACCTGAACTCATTTTTTTTAGGGTACTAAATAAAACAAACAATCAGTCTGTTAAGGTTTGTATATAGATGCCCCCTCCCCCCCTAAGCCTCATGCAGTCAGGGAAGCGGCTGAATCTAACATTTATGATTGACTGGTTGTCTAGTGCTGGGATTGGTGGTGTGAGTTCTGCACCCGCCCAGGGGTGGACCCGACATCCAACCTAAGGTCGGAATGGGGGTGGGTTTTCCTCTCGGCGCAGTTTGCTCTTGCAGCTTGCAGCCGCCCTGAATGGCTGCTCCCTTTTGCTCTGGCTGCTGCCTTGAAGTGTTGCCCCAGTGCCATGCCACTCTGCTTTGGAACCAGCTGATTATGGACTGAAATCCACAGAAACTGTGAGCTAAATAAACCTTTCCTTGCTTCACTATGGGTGTCGGGTGTTTTGTCCCAGCAACAAGAAAAAGTAACTAAAACACAGTCAAACACTAACTTTATCTACAAAAGAGAAGCAGACAGACCAGTGCAACACCAGAGAGAGAACAGATTTCTGTGTACATGGGACTTAAGATAGATTAAGAATATAACCAATGAATCAATAAATAAAGGGAAAGAATGTTCAGTGGTAGTATTTGGCAAAGGGACACTATGAAAGAAAAATATATCTGAACCTATCTTGAAAAGGTGGACATCAGCTAGATTAAACATGTGACTGTGAAGGCTAAAAACATGAACTTACACGAAAGAAAGTAAGTGACATCGAGATACAGAATGACATCTTACACGTGTTTTTGAGTAAAGAACGCATATTGGAATCCTTTCCTGGAATAGAAACAATAGTTTAAAAGTGTATGGATCTCACATTATGGAAACAGTCATTAAATCATTATGCTATTCAAATTTATACACTGTTAGGTTATTTTAAGAGCGGCGCAGAGAAACAGAAGTTAGAGTACTCCGGGCAGTGGAAAAGCAGGATTTACCCAAGGGAAGAATTTATTGGGGGAGGGGTTGAGGACGCGGAGGGAAAAACGTTCTGCCTAGGTGGTTTGGCGATTTTCCCCACCAGGTGCAGTCTCCACTGGGCTTTTAACGTATTCCAAATGAGAGAGGATGGCACTTGGGGGTGGGCACCGGTGACGTGGGAATTCTGGTAATTAGGAGGAACCTGTAATCAGGGAGGGAGGGGCTGGTGGTCCGGCTACACTGCTGCTGTAATGTCCAGCAATCTATTAGGACAGAAACCTTTCATGCACAAAGATATTAGAGTTTAAAAGTTTTAGTATTAGGGCTCTGGATGTATTAGGATTCTACAGAGGAGAAAGAGAGTAAGAGAGAGAGGAAGAAAAAAGGAGGAGAAGGAGGAGAATGAAAAGAAGGAGGAGGAGGAGAGGAAAGAAGAAGAAAATAAAGAAAAAGAAGAAAGGAGGAGGAGAAGGAGAAGAAGCCCAAGAAGAAGAGGAAGAGGAACAAGAAAAAGGGTTTGCCTCATGCAATTATGGAAGCCCAGATGGGCTCAAATGCTGTTTGCAAACAGTAAAACTAGAAGAGCAGGTTGTGCAGCGTGAATCCAAGATCTAAGAAGCAGAGGTTGCCTGTATCTTAGAGCTGGAGAAAATGGATGTCGCAGCTTTCCGTCTTTTCTTTTTGTCCTGCCCTGCAGTATATTGGATTACATGTTGTCCACCCACATTAGACCCAATTCAACTGCTAATCTCTTCTACAAACACTCTTTCAAACACATACTAAAATAATGAATCTATCTGGGTGTCATTTAGCCAAAAACTGACATACAGTTAACTATCACACTGGGTGTGGTCAGAAAGGAAATTTTTTTTGAGGGAGGCAGTGAGGTACCGGTGATTAAACTCACAATCTCGCACTTGACAGGCAGATCCTTGTGCCACTGAGCTAAATCCCTGGCAGGAAATTGTTACATAGGAAAATGAGCATTGATTTGCACCCAAGCTCCATTATTATGGAGTGTAAAAACACAATTCAGTCACTCCATTTCTCTCAAGTGTATACACTAGAAATGTTACTAAATTTCTAGTGTATACTAAATGCTACTAAACCATTGATGTAAGAATTGGAAATAATTCATTGATAAGGCAGAGTGTAACAGAATTTACCCTGTTAGCACACCTGTTACCTTTAGTGTATGAGATCCCCAGTAATATATCAGTTAGGAAATGAATAAATCAGCTGTTTAGAAGAAAATCCCTCACCCGTTAGAGATTTTGTGTGTGTGCCGGAAATTGAACTCAGGACCTCGTCCTTAGCAAGCAGGTCCTTTGCCACTGAGCTATATCCCCAAGCCTAGCCCTCACCCTTTTGTTTTGCTTCTGTATTGCAGGGTGATGTGTCACTTATATCCACAGATGAGAGGAAGAAAAACGTAAGTTTCATGGACTATAGTTCCTTAATGAAGAGATAGAATAGCATTTGCATATTTTTTCTGTACTAGATTTGGTGGAAATGACTCTCATGAAGACTTAGTTTAACTGATTTTGAGATTCCTAATAGAAACTGTGACCATTAGGGGCCTACTTTGGAAATTGGAGATATTGGCTCTTTCTGAAAGGCCATCTACTTCTAGCTTAGAAAACGAGATTCTTAGGATAATCTTCTAACTCATAATATCTTCGTATTTTATTGTAAGAAATTATTGCTTTTCAGATCTATGGGCTTTTTCCTCTGTTCTACTGGCTTTATAAATGCCCACCCTGTATTCACAGATGCAATCTGTAGCCTATTTGTGAAGATTTCTCCACTGGCACATTTCCTCATGAGGGCCCGCTCACCTCTAAAGCAGGCTGTCTCTTGGACAGCAGCTAACTACGTCCTCACTTTTATTAAGGTTAGAATTATTCAACATTTTCTAATTTTATATTTTGATATAAACAGATGAAAGGAACTATGCACTTATATACATAACAGTATATTTGAAAATGGCAGATTTTAATAGTGGGTTGAAGAGAAAAATGACTAAAGCAGAGGAGAAAGTATCACAAAGTGAAAACCAGAGATGGAGAAAAACAATTCATAACTAATCTACCCACCATCGGCAATCTCAAAAGAACACATTCAAATGGTGATGTTGTATTCATAAGTACATACGCTTTGTATTTGAGAATTAAGGTTCTCAAGTTTGGAAAGTTAGGCATGAAATCTGAACTCAACTTGTAGAAGTTAAATTTCTTTAAGGAAGACATTTTGAAAAGCAACAAATCACTATTCACATCTTCAGAAGTAGTAGCTAGACTACTAGAGTAATCATCACTAAGCCAAAAATGATAAATTAGTAGAATTATTTACTTCCATATCCACACTTATTTTCTCATTAATTAATTTTAAAACTCTGATTCTGCAGCACATATTCAACCCAAAAATATGTGTGAGGATGTCCTTTCATAGGATTATTTCATTCATTTTATCATTGGATGATCAATAATTCTGTTCTTATTTTAGCATTATTTTCAAATATTTTCATCTCTACAGCCAGGTTTCAAATTGATCTGCTTCACACAAAGACTTCTAGGGATTTTGAAAGGCTACATACTCTGCCTCCATTAAAGCCTTTGAGAAATACTTCGCAAACAATAAATGATGTGATCTTTCTACTGTTTATTTTTATTTTCACCTACATATTCAGCAAAATTGGAGAGAAAAAATGTAAAATTTTCTTCAAGCAATATTTTGTGCATTTGGCTTTTAACAATATACTTTCTAGAGGGTAAGAAATACATAGGAAAATATAGCACCGCTACTGATAGAAAAATAAGTACTTAATCAGTGTTGTTTTCTTTGTAATTTCTTAACATTATTCTACAAAAAACACATATTATGTTTCTACTTAAAATTTTTCACAGTTCTGTTTCATTTATTTGATCACAACTTCAAAGATGTAATGGTAATTTTTATATCAAAAAGCATCATTACATAAATATAGGATTTGTTTTAGGTACATGTTGGATAGAAATTGAAATAAATCACACATAAAGCATCTGCAATAGATACCTTTTTGCTTGCTAGATGAGAGCTTCTAAAGATGATACACAAATACTGTAACAAATAACAAATTGTTATTTGTGATAGCTCTTATGATTAACATTCCAATGGAGAAAACACTATGTATTATTCAATTGCTACACTAAACTCATAGACCCAACTCTAGCTAGGGTTCCTGGTATTTTCTCACATTTTCTCCTACCCCAATCCCATGTTCTCCAAACTTTTGTTGATTAGCATCCAACACATTTTGAGAAAGGTGTGTAATCAATTGCAGTGAACAACGTTAGGATCATCTACCCAGAGTGCTGTTAAAGATGCATTGAAAATGTAATCATTATGTACTGCAAATGTACAAATAAAATACGAATTGAAAAGATAGACTGAAATTTATGCTAGCATTGTGATTTTTTTATTATATATAAAATTAGGTCTTACATGATTGTATTTTGTCTAAGGATGGGATGGAAAACCACAAACAGATTACTGTGTATCTCAGTTTGTTCAAATAAAAATCCCAATTATAACATGATGCTGCATTGGAATAGGATAGGCAAAATTTTAGCCTGATATCTCAATGACTCTCATATAAATTTCTTAGCTATTCAAAAACAAACAAATAAAAAATGGACAAAGAAAGCATCAAAGCAAGCACTACAGAATTAAAAAACAGTCGCATGTTTTAGGGTATCTACAATTGCTATTACTTTTGCCGAAGTGCTTTTATTGAAGGTGTCATTTGATTCCTCAGTTAAGATTCTGTGTTGAATGTCATTTTTGCAGAGATCTTTAATTTCTCCTATTGTGCATGCCTTTAAAGACGTCCATGTTATTCTACATTTTACTCTGTCTCCTCCTCGAGATTATCAATTAATCAAACAATACCTATTTTACTTATAAATTTTATTACCTAACTCTATACTGTATCATCCAGGTAGGTACAAGAAGAGAGGGAAATTTTGTTCTGCTTTGTTTATTTATTTATTTTTTTGCTGCACCAGGGATCGAACTCATGATCTCGCGCTTGCCAAGTAGGCACTTAGGCCACTGAGCTAAATCCCTGGCCCTTGTCTTTTTGAGACAGGATCTTGTTATGCCATGCAGACAAGACTTGAGCTCACTTTGTAACCCAGGCTGGTCTTGAACTCGCAACGATCCTCCTGCCTCAGCCTCCTGAGTGCTGGGATTACAGGTGTGCACCACCAGGCCAGGCCAAATATCAAATGGTTCATTTTATTTTGTTTTATTTACTTATTTTTTTGCAGCACTGGGGATCAAACTTGCAACCTCGTACTTGCCAAGCAGGCGCTTATGCCACTGAGCTGAATCCCTGGGTGCTTATCTCTTTATACCCAGAATTTAAAACAGTATCTTTCAACTACTAGGCGATCAATATTTGATGTATGAAATATTGTATGACAAAAGTTTTTATGGGCTTTGCTGAAGTACTTTTGTATTATTTCGTATATGAGAGATTTTAATAAAGAAAATTTAAATTTGAAGAAATCAGAGCATGCTTGAAAAAGCATTGTAATTTAAAGCTATTGTTTTTAGCTTTTTAAGTATTAATAAGAGTATTCCATTTTAACCTTTAATTTCAAGATTTTAAATGTAAGCACTGTTAGAAAGGTGATTAACTGCATCAGACAACTCACCCATTAAAAAGAAGTATTAATAAGATCATAGGTGGATAGTTTCAGCTACAGCAGAAAGTTATTGTGAAGTCAATTTCTATTGCAAATTTTAACAACAGCACCTGGCTAATGTATGCTTAGTTTTCAGAAGACAAAGCCTGAAATTTCCTCGCTCACGCATAAAATTCTTTAGGATTTTCCCATCATGTCTTTCAGACCAATGGTTAGCATTTTCACTGGGAAAACTCACTTCAATATCATTAACTTACAACTAGAAATACAATACGTGAACTATAAAGTCAAAAACAAAACAAGACGTTACTGATGACTGTTTGAAAAGGCAGGGTACATGATATTAGCCCCATTGGGTGAGGTTATTTTTGCCACTTCTGTTATCTCGGAATGATCTTTGCTGTTAATACTTAGTCATCCATATTCTGTTTTGTTTGAGACAGGGCTTCACACTAGTGCAGGCTGTGTAGCCTAAGGCTGGCCTAGAACTCCTGGCCATTCTCCTGCCTCAGCTTCCAAACCTCTTGATTGCCACCATGCCCGACGTCAGTCATTTCTATTCTTAATTGCACCTGAATTCATTAAAAGGTATTAAAAGGAGAGACTTCTTTTTAATCAGATGCTCTTTATTTTTCTATTATTTATTTATATTTTTGGCAGAGACTTATTCTATTACACTAATTGTGTAAATTTTTTATATGACTTACTCCATAATCAGTACTAAAATAATGTATTTAGAGGAACCAAGAATAAAACAGAGCAATGTACAAAAAGGATAGATAAGATAAAGCTGGTGAACAGATTATATAGTACAAGTATGTATCAGTTACATTTTCTCATTGTAGGACAAAATTTCATTTTCAATGCTTTTTAGAAATCAAAACAAAGAGGAATACATAATCAAGGGATGATATATCAAATCTTCATAATAAAAGCCCAATAATTTAGAAAGACAACATCTACACCTGGCATTCACAATCCAGAGAAAATATTTCTCTGTAAGATACCGTAAAAAGTTCATTATATTCTAATTAATTCCATAATTATAGTAAATACAACAATACATTTCATGGTTGTGTTTTTTAATAGTATAATATGGGCTAATCACAAAATGTACTTATAGATAATAAAGGGAGTTGACTGTATGTCACTGTCATGTCTTTTACCATCTGTCATTAACTCTAGCTCTGCACTAGCCACTGGAGTTGTAACAATAAGTAACAGTTAAATTCTATATTTTATGGAGCTCATGGCTTAGGTAGAAAAGGAAATATTAATCAATAAATTATATGAATGATTAAGTCACTTAAGATGCTAACAAAGAAAAATTATAGTTCATGGAATTAATACAATAGATTCATAATCTAACCAAAAGGTAGAGGGGTACGTATAATATATGTCATTTTTAGATGAATCTATCTACCAATTTTAAATTATATTTAAAAATAGCATATTGTTAATCATTGGAGTGAGAAGTGAGAGAAGTGAATAGGAATTACATTCTATGGTTAATTATGTTTCGTAAGTAGGTACTGTTTTTTTTGCAGTGCTTTCTGTTCGGCTGCTTTAAATGATACTTATTTTTCTCTTTATGTTTATTTTTATTTAAGATTTTAAAGTTACAAGACAAGGTCTTTCTACTTTCCCAAATAAAAGAGTGTTATAAAGTCTCCTCCTCATAAGTATGGATTTAGCAGTACACTATAAATTTTTATATGGTACTTCTAGTTACATTGAGTTTATTTAGTTTCTAATTTTCTTTTGATTTCTACTTTGATTCATTTAATATTAAGAAATATACTACTTGACAAACTGTTTCAAATGTCTAATGTAGCTTCTAATGCAGCTTATTGTCTGACCTTTCCTCTACTTAACATATAAGCTTTGTAAATGTATTATTTGAAAACTGAATTATATAAGATTAGTGTAAAGATCTAAATATGCATTGATAATGTCATATTCACATTATTTTTTAAAAAGACTTAAGGTAAAGGCAAGTAATATTTAGGTGAATGCTTTGCCAAGTATGCATTTCTGCGCATTTGTATTATTGATGTTCCTATTATATTTTCATTAACTATACATTATTTATGTATATACATATATGTGTATATATAATAGTGTAGGTAGTGTATATTTCATAGTCTGAATTTATAAACACACATTCACCAAATTGCGATTTGTTTATAATAATAAGCAGATTTTCACAATCATTCAAAAGGCTGGAGCCACTCTCTGATGACTATGATACTCTCAACAGTCTATTTTGGTTTTGGCATGAATATCAGAGAGACAAAAGCTAAGGAGAACCAAACTGAGATTCAAATTCCATATTTGCTAGATTATTATTCTGTGGCTTTGAGCAAGTTAACACTTCTTTTTTGACAAATAAGTACACTTTTTATTTATTGTGAAATTTATTTGTGAAAGTTTATTATGAAAGACAAATGAGATTGAGAAAGACAAATGAGAGAACTGAAAATAGGAGTATCTTGTAAAATACAATTTCCTTTAGATGCCCACTTTTGGATTGGCTCTTTAATTTTTTGGGGGGGCTCTGATTTTTCTTTTTAGTTCTTTATATATTCTAGATAGTAATCTTTTGTCTGAGGAACAACTGGCAAAAACTTTTTCCCACAATGTAGGTTGTCTCTTCAATGTTGATGGTTTCTCTTGCTGTGCGAAAGCTTTTTAATCAGATGAGATCCCAGTCGTTGATTCTTTGTGATAGTTCCTGTGAGATTGGAGTTGTGTTCATAAAGTCGTTGCCTACACCAGTGTCTTCAAGAGTTCTACCTATTCTATCTTCCAGCAGACTTAGTGTTTCTGTTTTAATACTTAGATCTTCAGTCTATTTCAATTTAAGTTTAGTGTGTGGTGAAAGATATGGGTCTAGTTTTAACCTTCAGCATGTGGGAAGCCAGTTTTTCTAGCACCCTTTATTAAAGAGGCTATCTTTCTTCCAGTGAAGGTATTTGATTCCTTTGTCCAAGATAAAGTGACTAAATACATCTGGAATTAATTCTGCATCTTCTAATGTGTTTCACTGATCGTCAGGTTTGGTTTTTTGCCAGTATCATGCTGTTTTTATAACAGGCACTTCTCAGCCAAAGAAGTAGAAATGACAAATAAATAAATGAAAGAATGTCCAACGCTGTTGGTCATTCAAGAAATGCAAATTAAAACAACACTGAGTTTCCATCTCATTCCAGAAAGAATGTTTATTATTAAGAAATCAATCAATAACAAATGCTGGTGGAGCTGTGGGGAAAAGGAACACTTTTGCACTATTGGTGGGAGTATAGACTGGTGCAAGCACTGTGGAAATCAGTGTGGAAATTCCTCAAAAAACTAAAAGTAGAGATTCCATTGACCCAATTATTTCTCTTCTTGGCATCTTCCTGAAAAATTTAAAACATCATACCACAGCAATATATGCACACCCATGTTTATAGTGGCGTGGTATGCAATAGCTAAATCTTGGAAACAGCCCAAATGTCCACCAGCTGATGAATGGATAGAGAAGATTTTTTTTACTATATAATGGAGGACAGTTCTGCCAGAAGGAAGGATAAGCTTGAGTCATTTCTAGTTAAATGGGTGTGCCTTTAGGACATACTCTTAAATGAAATGATTTGGATATCCATGTGTAAATACTACATTGTTTCTCTGGGGTGAGAATCCAAAAGCATAAATGAGGACCAAAATGTATAATAGATATTGCAAAATAGAAAGAAAATGTTCAAATGGGAAGGGGAATTATGGAGGTGGGATGGAAAAAGGAAATAAAGGAAAAGAAAAAATATAATGAGAAAAGAAGGAAAAAATGTTAACAAAGGTTTAGTAAATAAGGAAGAGAGGTTGAAAGAAGGGGAGGGGAATGGGAAAAAAAAATCAGGTTATATCATGTAAAGGCACAAATTCCTTAAGATGACCGTGATCATTATGTGTGCCTAAAATGTACCAATAAACTTATCTTAAAATTTAAAATAAAGATTTCAAAAAAGGAATTAAAAAATAAGTTAAATAACATCCAATTTTTAAAAAATGTAATTTCCTGTCTAAAATTGACCACATTAATTCTGTACAATGGTTCATCGTCTGAAATTAGGCCTACTATCATAACTAATTAACATTTGAGATCAGATATATTAGATCTAGGATGATTAATATATTTCAATTCA
>RJWT010008496.1:0-26216 GCA_004365215.1 Cuniculus paca | reverse complement strand
ATTTAGGAGAGAGACCAGCTGCAGTGTTAGTAATCCTCTCTTAACTTCAGGTCTTAAAGGATATTGCCTTTTATCTTGGTTACTTTTTTCTCGTTGCTGGGACAAAATACCTGACACCCAAAGTGAAGCAAGGAAAGGTTTATTTAGCTTACAGTTTCTGTGGATTTCAGTCCATAATCAGCTGACTCCATGGCAGGGTGGCATGGCACTGGGGTAACTCTTCAAGGCAGCAGCCAGAGCAAAAGAGGGCAGCCGTTCATAGCGGCCACGAGCGGCAAGAGCAAACTGCGCCAAAGAGGAAAACATGCCCCTATTCCGACCTTACATTGTTTGTCAGCTCCATCCCTGGTGGGTGCAGAACTCACACCGCCAATCCCAGTGCTAGACAAGGAGTCAACCACAAATGCTAGATTCAGCCACTTCCATGACTACATGAGGCTTGGGGGGGCCATCTATATACAAACCATAACACCTTTGGTAACGAAAAATAGTAGAATCTCTGAGATGTATCTGTACTGGAGATGCTCTTATTGCCCTACCTATTTACCTTGAGTTGCCCATATTTCAGGATTTATTTTTGTCTCCATATGGGGTAGACAGTGTACTTGACCAGGGGCATATATGTTATAGAATTTAAACATGATAAAATATCTCTTTCTAAGAGGGGAACTAGACTTTCAGGCATAATCAAAAATAAATGTGTGAAAAGAAAACTATCCCAATTACAGCCAAGGGTTGTGAAAAATAGCGAATTACCTCCTCTCCAGTGACTCCTTTCACTGAGGTATGGCGACTAGAAGGAAGGCCAGGGCTGAAAAGAAGGACTGAGAGACTTTTGCCAGTGTCCAGCAATAGGCTCGTTTCTTTTCCCTCTATAGTCATAATTACCGGAGGCTCCTCTGTGGAGATGACAGTCCAGCCAGAGGAAGAGAGCAGAGAGTGCCCCAGGGCCCGTCAGTCCTGCTGGACGAACTGATAGGATGGGTCTGAGCTCTGGGGCCTTGGCTTCAGAGGGCAGTCCAACCTCCAGTGGTCACCTTTGCAATCAGGGCATGGTTTAGGGGGCTTTCTATGGCAGTCGCTCTTAAGGTGGCCTGGCTTTTGGCAGTGATAGCAGGTAGGTATCGTTGTGGAACTCTTCTTGGAGCCCCAGGAGTCAGACTTAGGGTCTGTTCCTCTTAATGCTGCAATAAAGGCAGCTGCTTTCTCTTAGTCTCTTTGTTTTCTCTCTTTGGCTTCCTCTTCATCATGGTTATAAAATACTGAGGAGGCAATTTTTAACATAGTATCAAGTGAACTATCTGGAGAAAAAGCCATCTTTTGTAATTTTTTTCTAATATCTGAAGTTGACTGGGTAATAAATTTATCTTCAGGAATAATTTGTCCCTCTATTGAATCAGAGTCTAGGGATGTGTGTTTTATCAATGCCTCCTGTAAACGATCTAAGAAGGCAGAGGCATGTTCCTCTTTCCCTTGTTGAATAACAGATAACTTAAAATAATTGAATGGTTTAGTTTTTACTCTTCTTAGTCTTTCAAGAACACATGTTTGGAAGTGTTTCCTAATCCAATCACCCACCTGGTTAGGCCAGTAGGGGTCTTGGGTAGGGACTGCCTGGGAACCAGTGGGAATCAGTAGGTTCCCTGGCTGTCTATCTTCTGGCTTTCTAAAATTAACAATATGATATTCATCTCCAAATGCAATCACAACTTGTATTGCTGCCTGTCTCTCATTAGAAGACAATGTCTGATTTAAGAGTAACATTGCATCTTTCCAATCTAACTTGTAAGTCTGAGTAGGTCCTCTAAGGATCTCAGTGTACTTGTCAGGATCATCTGAAAATTTTCCAAGGTCTAATTTGATCTGTTTTAAGTCCCTGAGAGAAAAAGGCACGTGAATTCTGGAAGTCCCAGATTGTCCATGTACTTCCTGTAAAGGATATTGTCCTTTAGGAGCTTGCATAAGCTCAGCTAAGGATGGGTATATCCTTGAAGAGGCCTGGAGTGCAGTTGGTCTAGAAGCCTCATTCTTAAGACTGGAAGGACAAGTAGGGGAAACCTTAGGTTCAGTAATGGTGGGTGTAGTTTTGGTTAAGGCTGTCCTCAGATTCCAAAGGTTTGGGAGGAGCAATTTCAGGCTCCAGGGTAGTCAATGCAAAGAAAATCTGAGCATAAGACAGTTCTGACCATTTTCCCTCTTTTTTACAGTATGCCTCTAGTTGTAAAAGAATATCATAATTAATACTTCCCTCTGCATTCCATTTTGGCTCTAGGGGTAAGTAGGCCATGCACACATGCAGAGAAATATCAATTGGCTCTTTTTCAACATGGAAGGGTCAAACATCTTCCAGTGCTTAAGAATGTATTCCAAAGAAGTAAGGGGTTTTGGCATTGAGTTACCTATGTCTCTGTCCAACGATTTTTGGTGGAACCTCCAAATGATATAGGGGAATGAAACTCCCAACCTACTAGATGTTCATCATGAGTTTGTGTTCTCTAAAATCAAAGAATGAATTTTAGGAACAATGGAGGTTATGAGCAGGATATATTTATTGAGCAAAAGAAAACTTCTGTCCAAGAGAGAGACAGAAGGGGTCCCGAGTGGGTTGCCCCCAACATCTGTTATTGACCATCTTTTAAATTATAGCCACTCTAGCACTCTGGAGTCTGAGGCAGAAAGATTGCCATGAATTTAAGGCCAGTCTGAACTATATAGTGAGATGTTATCTCAAAAAATCAAAATAAATAAATACCAACAAATTATAGCAATAAATTACAGATACCCTAGTGAGTCTACTATTATCTTTAATTTTGCAAAACTTTATTTGTAGGTAAGGTAGAGGTTAGTACCTGGCTTTTGATGTTAAGGTTCTGTGGGCTTTGTCTTGCTTTCCTGGAGGACTTCACTTAATTGTCTCTTTCTTCCATTTCCCACTTTCCCTCTGTGAGTTCTGTGTGTGCAACAAGCAATTTAGCTCCTGCCCTTGAGGCGAGTGAGTGTCCATGCAGGGTCCACTGCTCATCTGAGATCTGATGAATCAACACTTCTGCCATTTACACATTTCCAGAATTCTCACCCTGCCCTGTAAATCATTAAGCATGGGCTTAAATGGAGGTATTTCGACTCTTTTTTATTACATTTTTTCTGAATCAATAAGGAATTTACTCCCTTCTTCTTCCTCACCCCTTTCTCAATTACATAGTTTAACATTGATTTTTTTCCCTCCTTCTAAGCATATAAAGTGTCTGTGGATCTCTTTTTAATGACAAATCAATTCAACACCTTAATGTTACAGAGCTGGAAGAGCAGTTTCAAGTTTTACTCTGTTTGCTTCCCCAATCTTTCTGTTTAAAAAGCTTGGGTCACCCGTGATTGATGGAGGACATTAGTGAGAGAAGTTAGCACCATTTTGATTTATTTTGTTTACTTTGAAAATAGTTTTCTCACTTGTCAAATGGATTAATTATGAAAAACGAATTGTGGGCCTGGGTGGGGATGAAGGTGAGAAAAAGTCAAGGTTCAGGGTCCCTGTCTGGACTAAGGGTGGCCGTGTTGCCGCAGGAGAGGAGCCCCCTCCTCCTCCTGCAACTTCATGCTCTGGTGAGCTACGTGTATGGGTCTCTAAGTTCTAAAGTGTTAGTGTCACGAAGGAGTAGGTAATTTTTTTGTGGTGTTTCATTTAATAGCCTCAAGTCAGGTTCTTTGCATGTGCTGTCTCCTCATATCACAATGAACTTTTCCTTTGTAGCATTTAAGTATCAAATCAGTTGCTCCCTAAGTTAAGATAGAAGCTACACACCCATAAACCTATCACAGTCAAAAATACATTTAATACATCCCCAAACATCAAAGCTTAGACCAGCATAATTTAGACACTCTCAGAACACACACTAGCCTACAGCTGGGCATGGTTATCAAACACAGAGCCTGTTTTATAATAAAAGTGTTGACTATCCCATATGACTACCTGTGAGTTGCTCAGCATTACCAGAGAGTACTAAACAACATTTCACTAGTCCCCCAAACAGATCGAAATTCAAAATATTGTTGAATGTGTGTTACTTTTACACCATTGTAAAATTGAAAAATTATTAAGTTGCAGCATTGTAAGTCAGGATCATTTTTATTGTAATAAAATACATATGTCAAGATGATATCCCTTATAGATTGTAAGCTCTAGAAAGACCTGGACTGCTCCTTTCTAAATCATGGCTGGATCTCTAGTGCCTAACTGTGCTTATTACTAGTTGATGCTCGATAAATAATTATTGAATGTATGAAAGATGTCATGAACATAAAAATTGAGGGCATGACAGGCTAGCTAATGTGACAGGAGGAAAGGTGGTATGTAGGATGGTGTGTGAGAAATGAGTGAACAAGAGTCTCCTGCATAAAGAGTTGGAGGAAGGAGAATTCTATCATGAGTGGAAACTCAGAGAATTACTGAATAAAAACATAATAGAATATATTACATGTAAGAAGCTGGAGCTTCAGGGTCCAACCACCTAGCTCTTTCACTTTTTGTGATCATTTTCTGTGGGATAATAAATCAGGCTATATCTTACCCTATAAGTTCATGCAACAAAAGGAAATTCTAGGATTTGGGTGCCAGAGAGAGTTGGCAACCTAAAAGTCAGGAGATTGCTGACAGCTCTAGAAGACAATGTCAGTCTCTACAATTTTACTTGATGAGTCAGACTAAGGAAGGCAGCTCTTCTTCACCAACTGCCTACTTTAAAATCATTTCATTGTAATTCTAGGGCTTACCCTTTCTTGAGCAGAAATGAGGCAAGGCAGGGTCAGAGCTGATGCAGTTCTGTGGTTGAATTCTCTGCACTGTTTTGCAGCCCTCCTTGTTTCATCCCCCGCTTCCAGTGGGCTGTAACTGCAGGTAGCTTTCTTTGCTTTACAGAGAGGAGGCTCCCAAGGCGTATCCTGGCTTCTCTTGGCGTTCGAGGGCTGCTGGCTGTCACCTCCTGTTGCCGTCTTCAACACTTGGCTTCACACTTGCCTGTCCTCTGTGCCTTTCCCAATTTGTCATTATTATTTTAGTGATAATAGAGAGGCCACTGGGAGTGGAGGCAGCCGGCACCAGCTTTTACAGTTGATTAAATGCCTAAAGAACTAAGAGAGATGTGGGCTGGCTGGTCCTTTGCTCACCTGTTGCTTGTTACATGTCATCTTGCCTTTTGTTTTCTCAGTGAGTCTTGGTAGCCAGAATCTCTCTTGCTTGCATCACAGACTTTGCCTAATTAGAGAACATGGTTTAACATTTCCCATGGTGTAAACATTTTGAAAACAGACATTTAAAAGTGTATAATTTCTTGGGTTTATGTTGGCTTACCGTCTGTTAACACTTCTTGTCTCTAAGGGAGGAGCATTTTAAGAAATGAGATCTTGCTGTGTTGCCCAAACTGGCCGTAAAACCCTAGGTTCAAACAACCCTCCTGCCTCAGCCTCCCCAGTAGCTATGACTTTAGGCATATGCCAGTATGCCTGGCTCAGAAAGAAGTTTTAAAACCACCCATTACTAGAATGAAAATGAGATGTGGGTAAGGAAGAAAGAAGATGTTCTGGTTGAAGTGTGGCAAGTTTTTGATAAGTGGAAGTTAATCTTTAGTTTAGTTGTCTCACGTGAGACATGCTAACATCCATTTAAATTCACCTTTTAGAAAACTACTTCTTTGGCAGGGATGGGATTTATTCCCAGCATTTCATAGACACACACAGAACAGCCCACCCCTTGCTGAACATTCTCATCTTGCTCTGTAGTAGAAGATCATTTGTTGGTTCTAGTTGTGTCCTCTGCCTTAATCTGAGTTGATTGGCCTGTAACAAAAATGTGATGCCCTTAAATCTAGCCTTTTTCCTTATGTGTAACTTACTTTTTTCATAAAACTTTTTCACTCATTCAAAATGTGCTCATGTTTCCCTGGTGCATCTAAATAATTGAAGTTTGACTGTATTTGCCATAATTCATAATTTTATAGCAACTCAAAGAAGAAAGGCAGTTCTAAAGTTGTGCCTTCTTCATCATATGGGATGGTCCAGATGAGAAAGCTAAGAATGCAGTACATTTTAATTATGGTGTAGGATAGGTACTTGGTCTCTGGGGTTGTTGAGGCATGGCCAGGCAGATTGTCACAGTTAGCATGGGCATGGGGGCCACTTGGAGCATTTGTTTTATAACAACAAGAATAAGAAGGAGACCATTTAGCAACATTAACATTCAGGCAGCACTGAGAACTTTCTAACCAGCTTTTGATGTCCATGGATGAGAAGAAAGTCCTCACGGGCATGATTGAAACTTCTGAAAGAATCAGAGATGAAAGAGAATTACAGAAAGGGGCCCCCACAGACTTCGGGCATGGGAGCTCTTGTTTTACACAGATGTAGATGGACACGGTGGTGCCATTGGTGGAAGGAATGTTGAAAGTAATGGAAATTCTGGTGTTCAGATTGGCACAATGAAATGAGTATGTCCTCTAAGTCACAGGTGTGGCCTGGGAGATGCAGAGGGAGCAGGAAAAATGAGGAAATAGCTACAAGGAAGGATAGAAGTTATCTAGACATGAACAAAGACAGGACAACATGGATCCCCTGAGCCTGGAAGGTGGGCAGATGGCTATGCAGAGGATGGGACCATGGAAGCGGGCCTGATAGGTACAGGTCTCAGCCCCTCAGGAACTGGGCTACATAGTGGTGCTAGGAATGCTGAGGGGTGACATGCTCAATATAGACCACCAAGTGTTCACTTGGGGAATGAGGCACTGGGGAAAGAGATGGAAAAACTAAAGGTTTTGCTCTTAAAGACCTCGGGAGCGCAAAAAGGGATACACATGATACACGATCACAACTTAAATATACATTTGTGGATAGTCATAAGCTGCAGAGATATTTAAGATTTAATCTACTGGGACAGAGTCCGGATCTGTGTGATCAAGGACATGTAGGTATCTGTCCCGATACTGAGCTCAATATCCTTCCTGGGCTCCACAGCCTACTCATTTAGGTGACTTCGTCACTCAACTGACACGTCTTTTCCATGACTCTACTTGATTTCTAAGATAGGTAAAATTTTATTTTTTTATTTTTTATACCTGGAATTGAACTCAGGACCTTGCCCTTGCCAGGCAGATGCTTATACCACTGAGCTATATCCCAGTTGATGGGTGAAATTTTAATGTGATTAATTTCATTATTTTCAGGTTTTGTTTTTTTAAGACTCCAGAGCTCAAATCTTTTTGTCTGTCCTCAAACGCATGTCCTAAGTGATTTTGAAGCTTTGTTTTATGAACCCTTTTAAGATACTACCTGCCCTGCAAAATTGTATGTATATGTGCATCTTGGGAAGGAAATGGAAGCTCTGATAAAAGCTTCAGAGTAAGTGTGGGTTGGGAAAGGGAACCCTCATGGCCATAATGAGGTAAGCCAAAGGGAGCAGGAACACGTATAATGTGAAAGTCGGTAATGGGTTTTGGAAGGCCTGTTTTTCTGCTTGGAAACACACTGGTGGCAGAGGTGAGAAGGGCTACTCTTGAAGCAGAAGCGATTTTCCTTCTCCTTCCTCCAGCCACACCTTAGGATTCACACAGGCAGAGGAAGGGGTGGATGGACTGAGAGGTCCTCCCTGTATGGAGGGTGAGCTGAGGCAGAAGGGACAGGAAGTGGTGTGGCGTAGGCCAGCTGTCTTTGTGACTGCCATACTCTCACTCATGACCTGTGGACAATTCTCTGTCAGACAGGTTCAGGGATCCCTGCTTATTGGGTGGGAATGAGCCTTGCCTAAGGGAAAGCAGAATGGAATGGTTCTTCTATGAGTGCCGGCAGGGTTGAGCACTGCATAACCACATTTGCCTACACTCTAAACAGCATCTGTGATTTTTTTCCAAGACTCCATTGTGGCTCAAGGACATAAATTAACATCTCAGAGGTAATCTCTGACCCTTGAATGAAGGGCAGCAAGCTAGATAAAACATGGTGTGGGCTACTCATTGGGTGCCGTGAAAAGCCCATTACTACCTAATTTGGGGTGGGAAGTGCATTTAGGAGACATGGTTACAGCAATTATTTTGTCCTTTGCTTTAAAATTAAAAATCACCCAAATAGTATGTGATGTTTCAAAAACAAGAAAACATTGCTGAGAAAATTAAAATGTCCTGTAATTTTATTCCAGCAGGCATAATTGTTCAACATTTTGGGGTTTAAATATCTGGATATATTTGGGTTTATAAATACAAGAAACAACAATAACAATAGGGACGTATTAGCGCAAATTGTTTCATTTGAACTGCACCTTCTAGATTGCAGGCCAGCTGTCTTCCTTATGGGGTGGGGCAATAGCGCCCCATCAGATGGATAAGTCACAATTTCCTGATGTTGGACAGGTAAGAGTGTTATCATCCTTTGTTTGATTGTTTGTTTTGGTACTGGGTATTGAACTCAGGACCTTGTGCACACTAGGCAAGTGCTCTACCACTGAGCTACACCTCCCAGCCCTCTTTACTTGTACTTTTAAAAGAGATAGGGTCTTGATAACTTGCTTAGGGTATTCTTGAACTTGTGATCTCTGTCTCAGTCTCCTGAGTAGCTGGGATACAGGTATGCAACATTGTGTCTGGCCAACCTTTCAATTGCAAAAATGGCATTGCAGTGTTCCTATTATCCATTTCTAGGAATTTATTTTAAGGAAATAATTAAGGACACAGATAAAAGGTCCGTTTTTAAATCTTTGGATTCATATCATTAAATTAACTGGACAGCTTTTTGACATCCCTCTACTTCCAACAAATATATGCAAGTGAAAGCATGGCTGGGACTTCACAGGAAGATGCCTGGGGATCTTATCTTCCAGGAAACTATTTATCATGGTTCTTCAAAAGATTGATGCCTCCTTTATCTGACACAACAGAAACAAAAACAAAACAACAGCAGCAGCGATAAAAACAACTGGAAATTGGATGTTTAACTAAATCAAATTTTTCTTTTGTTTGCTGGTGATGAAGATCTGCTTTATTGGTTGTTAAAATCTTCACTGGAGGAACAGAAGTTTTAATTAGATGTTGGCAGTGGTGCTAAGGTATACAATTAGCCTTTCTGATCTTGAAAATGTTGTCAGAGGAGGATGGGGGTCCAGGCTGCTGGATCCTGCAGGTGAGCACGTCCTTCCTGTCTATATCCACCTGAGGGCTTTCTCAGAACCTTGCCTAATTAACCAAACTAAGAGAGCTAGCTACCCCAGCAAGAATACAACAGGCTTCTAATTGTTTTCTTACACTTACCAGTCAGCAGAAGTTCTGCTGTCATCCATAGAAAAGAAAAATTAGTTTGGATAGACATTCTAGCCCCAGCATCTAGAACCTGCCTGATACACAGCCATAAATAATTTGTGGGAAAAGTGAATAAAAGCTTATTCACTATGATGCATGTTTGGTCTTTCCTATGTTGGCTGGAGTGGAATGGAGCATGTTGGGGATGCTTATATACATCAGTGTCTTTTTTGGTAACAGGCGTGAAAATAAATCTGAGAGAAATTTCCCAGATCATAGAAAATTTCCTTTCTATTTTTCAAAGGTGTTATGACTAGGCTGTGCTCTCTGGATGTGACTTCTTTAGGTCTACTTGTTTTCAGACTTCACTCAACCCCAGCATCTCAGCAGTCCTGTGCCAGTTCAGGCAGCAATGGGGAGAGGGTGAAGAAGCAGAGGCAGAGGAGCTACAGGTTGGGCTGTGGACATGTGGTGCCTGGTAGCGGAACACAGTGATGCTTTGACAATTCATCTCAGACGCACAAAGAGTCCAAGGGCTGACGGTGCTGTGTTGTGCTGTGAGAGCTGTCATGCTCTGTGAACATGAACAAGGACCCTCCCAAGGGGTGACAGAGAGTCCCGAGTGAAGCTGGGTTCATCTTCGTCAGATGACTCAGACTGTCTGAGGAGCCAGGTTAATCCCATCTGAGTCAAACTCCAAAGCCAAAGTGCTAACTGCTCATGGGTTTAGATGATAAAACCCAAAATGGAAAGGAGCTGTCAAGAAGAGGTGGGGATGGCTCAAGACTGTGATGGAGAATTGCACATTGACCACATGGAGGAAAATAGTTTTAATAAGAAGAAATAATCACCCACCAATCAAATGTCTGACTTTCCTGAAGATTCGAGCCAGAACGCAGAACAGCTGGCAAACATTTTAATCAAGGAAGGGCAGCTGCCATGCCTCCCAACGAGGGAACACTTTAATCAAGCCCTGATGCCTTGTTTATAAGTGGAAGGAAGGCACAATTGATTTGGCCGCTGGAATGGAAACCGGCTTCAGAAACCCAGCTGTGTGTGAAGAGACTGGTGTGCCTGAGGAGGGAGACAGAAGCTGAGAATGTTTTAGGAAGAGATGCCACCCAAACCAACAGATGTAACTAGGACCAAGCCAGCAAGGGCCTGGGTGGATGGGTAGGCCTGCAGAGGTGAGGGCCTGTTGCAAAAGGCAGGCACAGATCCCTGTGTCAGAGGTCTGACCCAGACAGAACTCTCTCTGGGGCAGTGCATTTGCATTTCTCATATGGGATGCAGTGCCAGTGAGTGTGCATTGTAGGTGCGTTATAAGAAGCTTGGTCCAGATGGTGGCCAAGGGTTCTTCTAACAATGAATTACACACCAATAACTGCCTTTCTTAGCCACACAGAACATGAATGCTTTGTTCAAGCAGTGGATTATCCTAAACTTATTTCTCATTTGTCTTTTCCGCCCTTTTTAAAAATTTGTAACAGGGGGGCATTGCTCAATCAAGTTTCAGCAGATGAAAGAGGCAGAGGTGGTATAGCATAGGCAGGAGAGACTTCCTGCAGTGGGGGAAATGGCAAGCTCACTCCCACTGGGGTCTTTCCCTAACCCCCGAAACACCTCTCCTCGAAGCTTTTCCATTTCTTTCACGATCTTATTGGTACTTATGATGCCTCAATTCTTCCTGCTTTCTAAGACTGTTGGTTCATTCATTCATCCATTTGTTCCTTTGGTGTGTATTTACTGGCTGGGGATTTTCATACACTTTCCACTCATCCAACAAGCACTGAAGCAGACCTAATTCTGAGGGGTCTCCGTGCCTAGCACTAGCACCATCACCTCACACTCTGCATTTGTTTTTTCCTCAAGAAGCTCAAGATTCCTTGCACAAGTACCTCCTCATTTAAAACTTCTACCTATTCCAGAAAGCTTATTCAAGATGCAGTTAAAGAAATAAACACTGAAATTTGCTTATTGATGGAACAAGGTTTCTTCTGGTCCTGAACAGAAGACTCGAATGCCACAGTGACTGCAGATTTCTTGTTAGAGGTCAGTAAGACCTTTGAAGACTGATCACATGGCACCTGTGCCATGGTGGTCAGGAGCCGTGTTGAGGACTTAAGGGCTGGGTCATCATGGTGTACACATAGAACCACTGGATTTTGTTTCTGCACATTCTAGTCTCAGGAAGGATGATGGTCTGTGGAAATACCATCAGAGTATCTGTAGAAAGTCCTAGATAAGGGAAAGCTCAGTGTGGTCCAATCCTGGACCAGTGTAGGGCATGCCTGTGGTGGTTGTGGTGGTGGAGATGACTTCACTGAGCATACCTCTGTCTCTAGAGATGTCTAGTTATGAGCTGCAAGATAAAGCTTTCCCCCTGCTTCACCCTGTGCTGAATATCAAACCCAGGGTGTCATGTACGCTAAGCAAGTACCCTACCAGTACGCTATATCTCTGGCCAAGATAAGGAGTTTTGAATTCATTCATCTTTCCACTCTGGCCTGACACACTGTGATGGCTGATATGAGTGACTGTGGCTCAGGGACTAGCCACTCACAGGGGATAACAGATGCACAAACATGTAAGAGTAGAAATAAAAAGTTACCCCTCACTCATTTTGGAGAAGTAAATCCCTGAGCCCATGAGGGTTTTTGGAAGAACCCTATCCCAAGTCAGGCCTGGTATTTCCCATGGGAGGCTGACTTCTGCCATCTTGTGTTCCACTTTCTTCTGATCAACTTTGCACAATGGTGCTGGGGCATGGTGGTCCAGAGAGATTTGCAACATGTATTCTGACACCAGTGAGATATAAACACCCATCTCATCTGAGACACAGTTGTATTTTGCATGAAAGAAAAGCGCTTTCTCCTTATAAAATGCAATTACACATAAATAGTTCATGTCATCTGCTCTTGAAATTTTAGCAGCAAGACTTAATGCTGCTGGTTACCATGGTAACAGGCTAAGTCAGTGATTTTGAATTTTAGTGTATTATTCTGTGGTGGGAAAGTTCATTTCTCTATATGAGTGTATGAAGGATCACATTGCATATTGGGAGCAGTTTGTTTTATTTTTTCAGATCACAATGTCAGAAAAGTCAGGAGGTAAGGCTGTCTGTCACCTTTATTCAGGCAGACATATTGCAAGAATGGAGCCCAGTACAGTGTTCTATTTCCTGGTCATACCCTTTCTTTCTTGCACCCTCCTTCCTTCAGCTTTATTGAAGAATAATTGGCAAATAAAATTGTCTTTACTATGCACAATGTGATGTTTTATCTATATATTCATTATGAAATTATTAAATCAAGCAAATTAACATCAACCACCTCATATACTTATTTTTGTACGACAAGGACACTTAATGTCTATTCTGGCTATGGTTTGATCCATTCTTATTTATTTTTTGCTTTCATTTCCTATCATTTTGGGGTGAAATCCAGAGAAATCAGTTCTCAGACCAAACTGTGTGCATTGGAAAGTTAACCTTCAAAGTGACAGTGGTAGGAGGTGGAGTCTCATAAGATGTGATCAGGTCACAAGGGCTCTGCCTTTATAAGGGGATTAATGTTGTTGTGGATTGATATTATTTGGGGGTGGGTTAGTTATTGCAAAAGTAGCTTTGTTATAAAAGCAAGTTCAGCCTCCTCTTGCTCACTTGCCTTCGTGCTTTCTTACCTTCCTACCTTTTGCTTCAACGTGATACAGCATGAAGGTCCTTACCAGATACCGGAGAATATCTCTTTTATATACTGGTTTAATTTCTTTTGGAATATATGCACAGAAGTAAAATTGTTAGGTCATGTGTGGTTCTATTTTTATTTTTTTGAGGAATATTCATAATGTTTTCCATAAGACTATGCTAATTTCCATTCCTACCAACAGTGTACAAAGGTTTTCATTTCTCTACACTGACACTTATTTTTCATTTTTGCAATTTATAGTGGCCATTCTAACAGGCATGAAGTGATATTTTATTGTGGTGTAAATTTGGATTTCCTTGATGGTTAATAATGTGAGCATTTTCTCATATACCTGATGATTATTCATGTGTCTGCTTCTGAGAAATGTCTGTTAGGTTCTTCACCCACTGGAAAATCATTATTTTCTTATTTTGAATGGTGTGAGCTTGTCATATATTTTGGATATTAAATCCAAATATCAGATGCATTGGTTGCCAACATTTTCTCTTATCTCGTGGGACTTTCTTTTCACTAATTGCTGTGCAAATGGTTTTAAATTATTTAATTAATTATTTATTTTTTGGTTTTTTTGAGACAAGGTCTCACTGTATAGTTCAGGCTGCCTCTGAGTTCACTATGTAGCCCAGGCTCACCTCAAACTTGCAGCAATGCTTTTGCCTCAGTCTCCCGAGTGCTGGGATCATAGGTGTGTGCCAAATGTTTTAAATTTAATCTAATCACATTTTTGTATTTTTTGCCTTAGTTTCCTATCTTTCTGGGATTAAATCTTAAAAATAGTAATAATAATAATAATAATAATAATAATAGTAATAATAATTGCCTGGCCCAATGTCAAGAAATTTTTCTCCTATTTTCTTCTAGTAGCTGTACAGTGTCAAATCTTACGTTTTAGCCTTCAAGCCATTTTGAATTATTACTGCACATGATGTGAAATAAGGATCTAACTTAATGGATTTTCCCCAACTCCATTAATTTTGAAGAAAGCGTTCTTCCTCTATGGTGTATTCTTGACACTTTTGTGGTGATCAGTTGGATATGAGTGTATGGCTTTATTTCTGGGGTTTCTATCTTATTCCATTGGTTGATATGTCTTTTTTATGCTAGTGCCATGGGGTTTTGGATACTATAGTTTTGTATTATATTTTTAGATCAGATAGTGCGATGATTCTAGTTTTTGAAAATTTTTTGTGGGGGGATACCAGGAATCAAACTCAGGACCTCATGCTTGCCAGGATGATTCGGTTTTGTTCTTATATAAGATTGTTTTGTTTATTTGAGGTCTTTTGTGCCAAGAATTATTTCTTTATTTTCTGTAAAAATAACATTAAAATTTTGATAATGATTACATTGAATCTGTCGGTCACTTTGGATAGCACAGGCATTTTAATAATATTAATATCTTTCCATTTATTTGTATCTTTTTCATTTTTCCCACCAATGTTGTATAGTTTTTAGTCCACAGATATTTACCTCTTTGATCAAATTTATTCTTACACATTTAATTTTTTGATGCTATTGTAAATGATGTTGCTTTCTTGATTTCTGTTTTGGGCATTTTGTTGTTAGTGTGCAGAAATGTCACTGATTTTTGCATGTGGATTTTATATTCTACAACTTTACTTAACTTGTTCCTTAGTTCAACAGGTTTTTTTTTGTTGTTGTTTTGTTTTGGTGGTGTCTTTATGGTTTTCTGTATATAAGATCATGTGATAAGATACATAAGATCTTGTGATAAGATATATATGATCATGTGATAAGATATATAAGATCGTATGATAAGATGTATAAGATCATGTGAACAAGCATAGGTGGTTTGCATTCTTTTTCTATTTGAAGGTCTTTTATCTCTTTTTCTTGTTTAATTACACTAACTAGGACTTCCAGTATTATATTAAACAGAAGTAATGAGAGTGGGTATCCCTGTCTTATTTCTGATGACAGAGAAAAACCTTTCAACTTTTTACCACGGTCACAATGAGTTTGTCATACATGGCTTTTATTGTGTTGAGATTTTGCTATGGTCTCCCCCAGCACAAAGTTTCATGGGCTGGGAGCTTGGTCTCCAATGTAATGGTTTTGATAGGCGATGGATCTTTTAGAGGTGGTGCCTAGTATGGAGAAAGTTAGGAGACAATTCTCAGAAGTATTTCATAGGAATGGATAGGGTATTGTGTTAGCTTTCTGTTACTATGGTAAAATAGCTGAGATAATTATAAAAAGAAAATTTTTATTTTGGCTAATGTTTTAGAGGTTTCAGTCCATTATCAATTGACTTCTCTGCCCTAGGCCTGTGACAAGACGGCACGTCATGGCAAGAGTATATGACAGACCAAAATTACTTGTATCATGAGCCAGGGAGCATAAGGGAAAGAGGGAGAGTCAAAGACCTACGATCTTCTTCCATGATATACCTCAAATTATCTAAGGACCTTTCACAAGAACCTACCTCCTGAAGCTTCCAGTATTTCCCAATAGCACTACCCGGGGGACCAGATCTTTAACACATAGGCCTTTGGGAGACATTCAAGAGGCAAATTGTAACAGATCTCATGGCACTGGATTAGTTCTTGCAAGAATGAGTTGTTAAAACATGAATTTGGCTTCCTCAGCTCACTTTCTTACTTCCTGTTTTGCCGAGTGAGCTTTCATGCACACACTCTAACCATGGGATGCCATTTGTAATGTTGCGATGCAGTCAGGAGGCCTGCTCCACATGCTGGCATCATTCTATTTGGACCTTCCCACCTCCAGAATCATAGGCTTAATTTCTTTGCTTTATACATGACCAAGGGTCAGACATTTTGTTACAGCAACACAAAACTAAGGCAGTTATATTTTGTCTGCACCTAATTTGTCAAGTGCTTTTTTTCCATGAAAGCATGTTGAATTTTGTCAGACAGTTTATTTGCATGTATTGAAATGGCCAAATGGATTTTGTCTTTCATTTTATTTATGTAATATACCACATACATTGATTTGTGTATATTGAACCATGCTTGCATTCCAGGGGTAAAACTCACTTTATCTTGGTTTGTGATCCTTTTAATATGCTGTTGAATATTTTATATCTATGTTCATTAGGGTTATTGGATGTTAGTTTCCTTTTTTATAGTTTCTGGTTTTAGTATTAGGATAATTCTAGTCTTATAAAATGAATTTTGAATTGTTTCCTCTTTGATTTTTGGAAAACTTTAATGTTAATTCTTCCTTGAACATTTGGAAGAATTCTCCATTAATGGCATGAAGTCCTGAGTTTTTCTTTTTTAGGAGGTTTTTAATTATTGATTCAGTCTTCTTACTCATTTTTTGGTCTGATCGGATTTGTTTATTTCTTCATATTTCAGTCTTGGTATGTTTGTAGAAAATTATCCATTTCTTTAAGTTATTGAATTTTTTGACAAAAAATTGTTCATAAATTTCTTGAGAGAGCCTTTGTATTTCTGTTGTGTCATTTTTAATTTTTTCTTTCATTTATTATTTTATATGAATCTTCTTGCTTCTTATTCTACTGTTTTAGTCACCTTCCTATTGCTGAGGCACAACATGTACAGTTTAAGAGAGGAGAAGTTTATTTTGGCTCATGTTTTAGTCTGGCTGGCTTCTAAGGTAAAAACAGGATGGCAGAGGGGTATGGTGAAGAAAAAGTTTTTCAGCCTGTGGCAGCCAGGAATCACAAAGAGAAGAAAGGAACCAGACATGAGAATACACCCACCCAGGTCACACCCCCAGCAACCCTCCCCCAACCAGGTCCCACTTCCTAACAGTGCATCAACTGTCAAACTCATTAATGATCCAGTCAACCTCAAACATCTGAAACTTTTGGAGGACATTTTAGATATTAACCATAATATTCCACCCCAGCCCCCAAAAGACTCATGTCCATCTAACTAGGCAAGACGCATCTAGTCCATCTCCAAGAGTTGCCAGAATCTTAACAGTCTAGCATTGTTGAGAAGTCCAAGTCTAAACTCTCTTCTGTGACTCAAGGCAAACTCTTAGATGTGAGCCTCTATAAAAATAAAAAAGTTAAATACTTCCAGCATGCAATGGCATAAGGTAAATAGTCCCATATTTCTACATCCTGAAAGGTATATAGGAAGGAGTGAAACCTAAGTGAGACCAAAACCAAGCAGGGCAAACATTATATCCTATAGTTCTATATCCAAATTGTGGCAATGGGACAACTTGTGGCAATGAAATGTGCAATTCATAAAGTTTGGATTGCCCTGCCCCTATGATATTGGTAGTTGTTGCCTTCATGTCCTCTCTCTTGTGGTGGCTCTGCTCACTGCCTGCAGTTTTCCTCAGTAGACAATTTATATTCCTGGCATCTCCAACTTCCTAAGGTCTCCACTACAATTTTGGCTTCTCTGACACAGTTTTACTCACTCTACTTTCTGGTGCACACTAGCTGACCTATTAGAATTTTCTCTGAAATTTGGGTAGATGCTCCCTCTCCTCACAACTACTGCATTGTATGTAACGATAAAACCAGTATCATGTGTATGACACTAAGGTTGCCACCAGGTTGAGCAATAGCCAAACACCCTTGAATCATGACTACAGTGGTCTCTGGGTGCCTGGATAACTGAACCCAGTGAACTATTTTCCTCTGAGACCCTGAAAGAACAGGGTGCCCTAGGGTTCTTTTTACAAATAAACACTTTTAGTCTTACATCCTAGAGCCTGCAAACAGTGGGGCTTTGCTGATTACTGAGATGCCTTTTAGCTATCTTTCCTATTATCCTGAGGCGAAGTACTTGGCTTCTTTCCAAAGTTAATCTTTTTAGCCACTGTGCTCTACATGCTCCAGTTTTACAGGCTCTTAGTTTTGGTTGAAAATGCAACCTTTTCACATATTTAGCTCTTAATTTTCTCCTTACTCTCATTTTAGATCTGACTAAAGGCAGCCAACAGTGCTCTTGCCACAACCTGAACACTGGGCTGCTTTGAAATTTTCTCTGGAAGGTTAATTAGTTCACCAAACTTAATCTTATTCTTCTACATTTTCAGTAATAGTGTTTTAGTCTAGTCTAGGCACATAGGCAAAATGTAGCCAAATTTTCTAATAGAATGTAGCACACATGGCCTCTAGTTCAACTACCAGTGGAGTCCTTGTTCCTGAACATAACCTCCCCAAGCCTCACTTTTACTGTCTATTTCTATCAGCATTCTGGTCTTCTGAACTCTGATCATCTATTTGTAAAGTTGTGGTGCAGCCAGGAGGCATAGTACCCAACTTCCATTAAGCTTGAGTTCTGGTACTCTGGCCTACATGTACAAACCTTTCCAAACTTCTCCCTTGAACTATTTCCAAAGGTGTCAGAACCACATATTCAAGTAGTCACAGCAATGATCCCATTCCTGGTACAAAAATCTGTGTGAGTTACCTTTATGTCACCAAGACACAGTGCCTAATACCCACAACTTCAAGGAAGAGAGGTTTATTTTGGCTCATGGTTCCAGTCTATGGTCAGTGGCTCCAAGGCAGAAACAGAATGGGAAAGAGGCATGGTGGAGGAAAAAGTGCTTAACTCATGGCAGTCAGGAAACAGACGTGGAACACAGGACCCGAGGACAAGAATATACACTTTTAGCTCACACCCCCAGTGACCTACCTCCTATCTGGCCCTACCTTCTAACAGCATACTCACTTGCCAAACTCATAATAGATAAATCTACTGATGAGTATAGTGCTCCAAAGATCTATTCTCCTTCCCAAAATCCCACTTCTGAAAATAAGACTTTTGGGGACATTTTAGATCTGAACCATAATATGTACCTAATTATTTGTCATTTTTATTTTTTTTTGAAGAACTCTTAGTTCTGTTGACATTTCCTAGTGCTTTTCTAGTTTCTACTTTATTTATTTTTGCTCAATATTTATTATTTCTTTCCTTATCCTAATTTTGGGTTTAGTTTATTCTTCTTTTTCTAGATCCTTAAGGTATAAATTTATGTTGTATATTTGAGATTTTTCTTTTTATCAATATAGGCATTTAGTGCTATAAATTTTCCTCTCATAACTGATTTTTTTTTTTTGGTACTGGGAATTGAGCTCAGGATCTTGCACCTGCCAGGCAGGTGCTTTGCCACTGAACTAAATCCCTAGATCCTGATTGTACTACATACTACAGGCTTTAATATTTTGTTTTTCCACTTTCATTTGCATCTATATGTCTTTGATTTCCTTTTCAATTTCTCCTATTACCCACTGGCTGCATAGGATTGTGTTAATTTCCATATAATGTGAATTTTCTAATTTTTCTTTTCTAATTGATTTCCAGTTTCCTTTCTATTTACCTTTTGTGCATCAACTTTAATTTTTTCTTTGTGGCCATCATGAGTCATATATGTATCTTATATTTCTAGTTTCATAATGTTGTGTCTGGAAAATATACTTGATATAATTTCAACCTCCTAAATTTGTTAAAAAATTGCTTCTTGGCCTAGTATAGGACCTACCCTGGAATGTTCCCTGGGTGCTTGAAAAGAATTTGTATTCTGTTGCTGTTGGATCAAATGTTCTGTACATATCTGTTAGGTCCATTTGGTCTATAGTATTGTTCATGTCCAATGTTTCCTTATTGATTTTCTGTCTAAATGATGTGTCTGCTGTTGAAAGTAGGGTATTAAGGCCCCCTGCTATTCTTGTGTTTCTGTCTGTTTTTCTCTTCACATCCATTAATAGTTGCCTTAGATACCTAGATTTTTCAGTGTTGTTCAATGATATAATTTTATATCTTCTTGATCAATTGATGCCTTTATAATATAGTGATATCCCGTGTCTTTTGTGACATTTATTAAAGTATATTTTGCCTACTGTAATTGTAGCTACCCTAGTTCTCTTTTATTTACCTTTTTAAATAAAGTATATTCTGTTCCTTCACTTTCAGCCTATACATGTCTTTAAAACTAAAGTATGTCTCTTTTAGGTGCATTTAATTTGATCTTAGTTCTTAAAATCAATTTAGCTACACTACATTTTTTTAGAAAATTGAATTCATTTACATTAATACTAATTTTTGATGTGAGGTCATACTGCTACCTTTTGTTAATGTCTTCTGTTTCTATATCTTTTGTTACATTCTTTTGCTCTCTTCCTTTGTGATTTGATAAGTCTCTTTTTTATAACAGTATGCTTTAATTCCTTTCTATTTACATTTTGTGCATCAACTTTAATTTTTTCTTTGTGGTTATCATGAGGCTTATCATGTATCTTATATTTACAATGTTCTATTATATGTGCTGCTGAAACCAGCCCTGCTTATAACATTCTATTTTAAACTGATAAGTTAGACCGCATGCAAAGCTCTACATTTTAAATTTTCCCCTGCTATTTTATAACACTAATGTAATAATTTAGATCTTTTATATTTTATGTATTAAGGAATTCTTTTAATAAAGAAATTGTTGTAGTTATGGTAATTTTTAATGCTTTCTAGTCTAACATATTTTTCTTAAAATCAGGTCTTGCTGTCTTGCCTGCTCTGGTATCAAACTCTCTTGGGCTTCACCTAATTTCCTGCCTCAGCTTCCTAAGTAATGGGGGTAAAAGTGTACACCGGTGCAGTCAGCCAGCTCTAAACTTTTACACTAGAGTTAAAATGGTTTATGCACCATCACTGAAGTATTAGAGTATTCTGAATTTGACAATATTCTTACCTTTACAGTGGCTTTTATACTTTCTCTTGTTTTTATGTTTTTAGTGCTTTTTGCTTCTCCCTCTGCTACCTACCCGGCAGATACCAGTTTCTAGGTTCAATGTATAACTTACAATATCCCTTTCATCTTATTCTACAACCTCTCTTCTCTCTCTCTTTTTTTTTAAATCTTGGTCTTTTTGTATGTTAGTAGCATGCTCTATGCTTTTAAATTGTACTCAATTACTCTTTCTCATGTTTATGCTTATTATCAACAAGTATTTGCTATGTGGTAAATATATAGCTCCTATAACTCTCAAATTAGCAGTCTTCAATCTTAGAGGTTCTTTTTCTATTGCAGTTACTTTACCCAACATGTGTATATAAATCCCAGGGAAAGACTCAGACTCATCCAGGTTGAAATATATATATACACTTGAGCTATTCGCTCTGCCCTGAGTAATGAAATACTATCATTGATTAGGTATGGGTCATATGCCCTGCTTCAGAAAGGAGCTGAACCTGGGAAGACCTGAGCAGTAGGTATCATAATCTGCAACAGCAGTGCCTGGAAGACTGTAGGAACTTTCTTTCCTTTCACAGTTTCATAGGGAAAGTATGTGGTTCAGGTCAGGAGACTAAAAGAAAAGTAAGGCTTTCTCTGTTTCTCCTCATTGACTTAGGAGATTTTTTGGTGGTTGAAAGTCAGCTTAACTTATGTGTAGAGATGGCTGATTGAACATATACATCAACTGCCATGTTAGAGAAGATTTGGGAGTAAACAAAAATAAGATATTTAAAAAGACAAGCATGAAAAATTAAGAGAATGGAAATAAAAACACACTTAGTTTTAGAAGTTGGAAAGTACATGGACAATTTCTAACTGATTTGATCCTCTGTACTGCTTGGAGAAGTCAGCTTTCCCTGGTATTCTGAGAGGCAGCCTGCTTTGCAGAAAAAAAAAAACAACAAAAACCGAAAGCCTGGAATTTACATATATTTCTGGAAGCAGAGGTAAAGCCAAGTCTTGAAAAAGCAGAAAATCTTAACTTCTCAGAGAAGTTTTAACAGAGGGCCTCTGATCTGGGGGACACTGGGTACAGTAGATGCCAAAGGTATAGTACTTTAGTGTAGTGTGGTAAAATAGAGTAGTGTGACTAGTTCCATAGGGAATGGCCTCTAATTTTCTCCACTAAGTGCCTATGATGCTGACTACAGGGTCTTATTCTTAGGAGCTTGGAGAAATCTTTGGAATTTGTTGCCTTTTTCAGTTTACTCAGAGATATTGATGTTGAAACTTTGAAGGGGGTGGCGATTAATTGGTTTGGTTTTTGTTTTTGACACTAGAGATAGAACCTAGGGTCATTCTATCACTGAGTTACATTCTCAGCCCTTCTTATTTTTTATTTTGAGAAAAGGTCTTGCTAAGTTGCCCAGGCTGGCCTCAAAGTTGTGATCATCTTGCCTCAGCCCAACCAAGTAGCTGGAAGTCAGATATGTGTCACTGTATGTGGCTATTTTTTTAATTGAGTGCTCCTTAGTTGCCCTCCAGTCAAGACTAAAGTTGGTGAGTATCACCATGGATTGAGTTTCCATCAAAGGTTTTAGTGTCCTAACTTTTAGTAGACCAGACAATTTAAGATTACCAGACACCTGAGGATATCCTGTCATATGAAATAAGTTAACACAACTAGAAATCTCCTCTTGCTGTCTATCTCTTTTTTATAGTAGATTTCTTCATATTTTTTTCTGTCATTTCTATAGAGATTTTTGGTATATATTCTCCAACTTTTGATATTCGAGAATCTCTTTTTATTTTCTGAATGTTGTTTTCCATAACTTTCTTTGTTCAATTATGACATTTTATTACCCTCAAGACAAACGTAAATTCCAGAGGCTTCCAGGAAGAAAAAGAAAATGTGTCACAAAGGATCATGAAACAGAATCGCTTTGAATTTTTCAGTAGCAGTACTGGAAGCTAAAAATGATGATTAAGGCCTTTGAAGACTAGAAGCATAACACTTCCCGACCTAGAGTTCTGTATCCAACTAATCTACTAAATAAATATAAGAGCCAAATAACAACATTCTTAGACGTTTAACCTTATTGTACTCACAAAGTTATTGGGAGATATGTTCCACCAAAATGAACATTTGAACCAAGGAAGAGAAGAAAACATAGAATCTAAATATGGACTCTAATTGAGTTATGAAGGAATTTCTTAGGCTAAAGGTGAAAGGAAATCCCAGAGTAACAACTGTGCACCAGACATAAAAACATCCAGCCCAGTCTGTATCAAATGAGCAACATCAATGTAGAAAATATTGCATCGTAAAATTTATTTCCCTATTAACTAGGTAATTACAGTTCAGTAAAGTAAGAATATTGATTGCATGTTTTCCCTATTGGATTTTAATCCCCATAAGCACAAAGATTATATGTATCCTACCTGCAGTTTTGTACCAGTAGTTTGCAGAGTATCTGGTATGTGCTATATAATGGGAAAAGTATTAGGAATGTTATAGCAAGGTCCAATGTGATATGGAAGAAGATCTTTAGCCAGGATGGGAATAAAGTTGGCCTTTCTGTCTTCTAAAGGGAGAATTTCATTGTACGTAGTGACTCAAGGCTGTATTATGATCTTCATGGTTATATTTTGCAACTGCATTGGTATAAACACAAATATTATATAGTTTCTTAAACCTATGAGTTTTTATTGTTCCGATTTTAAAACATTCTTCCGTGACCCCAGAAGTACTGTGGGGCCTATTCACTGTGCCCACTGTGTGTAGCATAACATGGTCCTGAGTGGCATGGCCATTACTGTGCAGGTTGCAGCATAAACCAGGGTTCTGTGGAAGAAAGCATCAATAATGAACCAATTAATTCGTTTCTTTATTTTTTCTATTGAAAAAAATGTTCAAATGTTTTTAAGATGGCCTACCCTTCAAGCCTCACAGTAACTGTCCCACCTTTAAGAAGGTATGGCCAGATACTGTAAATAATATGGATGATGATTATTGATGTGTTCCACCCATATGAAACCCAGTGTGGCACCTGCCCAGCATGGCACTGGGCCCTAGAGCAACAGTGTGTCCCTGCAATACTGACTTCTGCATTCTTTGTCCAAGCCCAAACTTGAACTTCTCATTTTTCTCCTGCAAGCCAGCATTCCCCCAATCAGCTGTCAATACGTCATTCTGCCCGCCCCTTCAAACTCCACCCCCTGTCAAACCTAATAAAATCTCACAGCTTCTTTGTGAGCCTCAGAGATATCTTGCACTCTTCTGCAGCCTTCCTGTGCCCGCAATAAAGGCCTTTTTCTTTTTTTCCCGCCTTTGCTTTTCTACCACGCCGAGAAAAACCTATCAATTATGGTAACAGTTTGCTTTTCTGAACTTTTCTTTTGTTGAAACACATTGGAACTTCAGTGTGTAGGTATGATTTCTGAGACACTTTGGCTTCTCTATGGTCCTTTCCTACCAAGGCTAGAGTGGATGCTTTGATAAATAAAATTCTGTGGTCCCGTTTTCTTGAAACAGAACCTTAATGTCTCCATAGAAAAACTTTCCTCATTCATTGAGGGTAATCTTCATGGGATTGTTAATCAGGTGTTGGTAAATGATCCCCACATGGACAATTGGATTCGTTTTCTTGGAACCGTGAATCTTGAATGTTGTTGTGGATGGAATCCTCTTCTGTCCATCCAACACACTGTGTGGTTCCCATTCTAATTTGAATCTGATTCTCCAGCTCAGTTAATTCTTTGGCTAACCTAAATAGGAAAATAACTTACTGGAAAGATACTGAATTGATCTGTCATTTCCCTTGTTTCCAATCATAGCACCTTAATGAATATACCCCATAGAGAAGCCAAGTTGTGATTGCAACAAAGATGAGCTTTCTCATTTAACAACAAAGCTGAAATTCTGCAGGCTTTGAGCTCAAGATCCCCTTTAGTCATAGAATAGTTCTGTGGCAGATCTCCTAAGGTAACTCCCCAGAACAAGGAGACAACTTCAGAAGCTTAATTTCCATACAAATGGGATTTTAAGTCCTTATCAGGGTAACAGAAACAAAAAAAGAATGTCATACAGACACATTTAGGGTAGCCTGGTTAATTCCTTCTTCTTTTGGAACAACTACATTATCAAGATTATGCTTCACTGTCTGTTAGACTCCTCTCTGCTGGGAAGCAGATGAATTGATTTTGAACTCTTCTGTGATATGCTTAGTGCTTTGTCAGTAAAATTACTGTAATATCTTATGCCATCTGTCATATTCCCTTCTCGCAGCAGGAGCCATCTCCAACCACAGAGTTCTCATGCTGAATTTCAATCTTTAGAATGGTTAGTATGTGAGTCCACATCCTGTAGTGCCCTGGTGGCTGGGTGGGGATGGGGTCATGGAGTGAGTGAGTGGTGGCCTGGTGTTTTACTTTTGTGAACAGAGAACCACTGTAACCCTGCATGGTCTCTGGGTTAGAACACCGATTTATTAAGGCAGTTTTGCAAACATCTTTGTGCCTGGATGCTTGGAAGGTGTAGGGCAGCTGTGCTGGGACCCAGGTGAGGTGGGACAAGTGAGGTGTTTGCTTTGGGAGCACAATTTCAAGGGGTGCCAAAACTCAGCAATCAAAGACAAATACTGTAATATCTTGGGGCAATACTGATATCAAGATTAATTTTAAAATCTATGGTGAATAAAATATCAAATATTTAATTAAAGGCAGGAGCACTCATTGGAACCTGAGGCAAAAGTGAAAATCAGTAACGTTGTTCCTCCTGTTCCATATCCCTGTTCCTCTCACAGGGATTTCCCCAGTGTATTACTTACGCTTCCAGTTCTGCCTTGGAGTTTGATTCAGAGGTGAACCTGAATTTATATGATGTTTCGGAGATGCGCTTTGTATGTTACCTTCTGAAGCCTCGTATGGCTGTAGATATTTTATTTTGACCTCATTTTAAATGCCAGCTGAACCAGACATGAAATTCTGAGTTCAAAACTATTTCCTTCACCACTTTGGATGGATGAAAACACTGGAATTATACTTGAGTGTTGCTCTTGAGATATCTGGCATCTAGTTCTTATTGGTATTTGGGTGATCTGCCTTTTCACTCCAAAACTTTTAAAGGTTTCTTTTTGTCTTTAATATTAATATAATATTTCTATGCATTTAAAAATCTATCTTTTAGGGCACTCTGTAAGATATTTCAATATATCCACATGGGACCTTGAATACTGCTTTTATTCTTAGTTTTCTCAATTTTTTTCCCCCAGCATTGGGGATCAAACCCAGAGCCTTTGTATTGAACTATATCCTATATCGCTAGGCCTTTGAAATTTTTAAAATTTTGAGACAGTGTCTTACTAAGTCACTGAGTTATCTAGGCTGAGCTTAAATCATCCTGCTTCAGCCTCTCAGAGAACTGGCATTAGAGGAATGAACTATCATAACTAGCTCAATTGCTATTTTTTACAAAAGTATTTCTCTGTCCTTTTACTTCTTGCTTCTCCATATAGGACTACTCTCATATGTATGTTAACACTTATAATTCTGTGTTCCACATCTCTTTTGAAATATATTTCTTTTTTTT